>PVKA01003714.1:36573-106957 GCA_004027165.1 Ctenomys sociabilis | reverse complement strand
ACATGATATTATATTTACAGATATTATTTTAGCAGATGTCTCTTATCAGTAAATTAAGAGTGTAGCTGCTTACTTATCTTATTTTTTATACCTGAATTATATCAAAAATTCAATAATTATTTTCCTAGTGGATGACCATAGTATTAGAAGCCGACATAATATCCTGTCCAACCACCATTAGTGCAGATCTTGCCTCTCAAAGGATTATGTAGAAGCCCAGCGTTATCTATCCCAACTGTACTGTCTATACACACATCATGATTCTTCCTTTCTATACCCCTTCCTTTGTCTACACTTGTCAAAGGTGGGCACTCCATTGTCATTCAACTAACTTAGGTGCTTGAACTCGACATCACAATCCATAACAGTCCATCATTCCACAACAATAGTGAGTTATTCAAAGAATTGTAGACCATAGCCATTTACAGCTCAACTTAATATTATGGCCCCACAATGTATACTTCATTTTTATACTTTTCTGCTGGATGGTTAAGACCTAGATAGAACAAGACTTATATACCAATACATGAGGAAACGTACAACAACTAAAATCAATAGAGTCAGATAAGGCAAAGTGAATGGCATATGCTGCAGGATACTAATCAGCTTTTCTGGATGGTTAACAACCTAAGTTCACAAGTCAGAGTTGGAGAAATAGAAGAGCCACAAGGCCAGCCAACATTTTGGCCCTAGCCTTTCAAGGACTGCAAAGACTCAGGACATAGGAGAACCTGTACTGCAACATCATGAAACTCAGGTGAGCTCCAAGGTTTCTGAACAAGGAGATTATGGAGCCATAGAGGAAAGAGATTGAAGTTCTATAGTGTGCCTGGGGAGAGTCACATGAAGAGAAAACTTTCTGTCAAGCTCTCACAGAGAGCAAACTGGTCAAGCATTGGCCGTGACTCATCCACATGGATCTACAGAATAATGTACAGGACTACAAGATAAACCCTGAGAGGACTTCACTGACCACATAAGAAATATAAAGTTCAAGAGTCCTGTTTTAAAGTGTGGATTCTCACCTAAAAACTATTGAAACCACCACCAATTTGAAAAAAATACAAGGTAGCTTAAAATACACAGAGTAAACAATGAAACTGAGGGATTGTTTGTTTGTTTAAGAAGGAAGGTTTAAATAATGGGGAAGGAAGAGGCGGAGAAGGAAGAGGCCTAGAGAGTGGAACAATTCAAGCCCTGAGCACCTTACAAACCAAAACAAAGGGGAAGACACTGAATTGTTAACTGCTGCTGCCAGATGGAAAGAAGCAAACCTGGGGAGAGAAAGCTGTCCTGGGGGTTCAATTACAAGAGGCTCATGGGCAAATTTTGGGGAAAGTGCAATGCAGGAGAGTCTCTGTCACAATGCCTGGCACAGAGTGACAGCCCAGTAATAGCAAGCTATCACCCTCTGCATCACTTTCTTTCCATGTAGGTCCTCTGAAAAATGAGAAGGTAACACATTTTTTTAACCACAGCTCTGCAGAAATCCAGAGGCCTACTTTGCAAACAAGAATGTGGAATATGCTGAGTTACCCAAATGCCAAGGTCATGTCATGCCATGGTAACTCGGGAGAGATATTTTTGGAGACTGCTTAGCTAATTTATACATGGCATGACAGATGGTAAAATGGGACTTTTTGCCTCGGTTTCAGTCAGGCCTTTGTACAGCAACCACAACTTTTCAAGGGGAATTGCGGGCCAGTGCATCTCTGACCTCACTGTACCTGCCACACACTGCAGCCCCTTGTCCTGGAAAGCTTGAGGACACAGGGTCTGGGGAGGGCCCTGCAGCCATGCGGTTGTCACACAGAGTGGGACAATCACTCCCAGGACCTGTCACTGGGCTTGCTTGGCAACTCTACCCAGAGCAGGCTGCCAAATGCTAGCAGTGAGCTCCATATTAGCTCCTGGAGGTAGATATGAGGGTTTCACCTGACACAGTGATATGAGAGTGAGGGGATTTCTAACAGAAGCTTCTTGGCTTACTGTGAATTCCATGACCCCCCTTGGGGAGGTGAGGAATTCATCCCGCACTGACCCAGTAAGAAAAGTTTGTCAAAAACAACAAACAGGGTAGCATATTCCCAGACCTTGCAGGCAGAGGATGAGCAGGGTCCCAGACAGGAACTGGCCTAGCTGAAGCTGCAGAGCACTTACCAAGTCTCTGTGTTCCCACAGTAGAGTGGTGCAGGGGGCTCCACTCTGAGGATGGGTGATGGAGGGCTGAGGAGGTGGGGACACCAGACTAACGATGCCTGTGGGGTTGATGCCACATGGAAAGGTTCTCTTGGCAGGAAGTGGTAGTGCCCTGTGTGTAGGAGCTGAGGGGACAGCCCTGGAGCGAAATGCAAAAGTGAACCAAGCTTGATGAGAAACCAACGTAACTGCCATCTCATGTGTCTGCATCCCTCACTGTACCTGCAGAACTCACTGCTCTGTCCTCCTTTTGCCACAGTAAATTTCATGGCTCTCTGCATAGCCCATGGGAGGAAGAAACTGCTGCATACCTGCCACAGACCGAGAAGGACAAACCAGCTCCATCATCGTCATCGCCAACATCACTTCCTGCCCTATGCCCCTTCCCTTCATATGCCCACCTGTGGGAGCTGGAGGCAGCTCCATCTCCAGCACATTGCCTTCTACATCAGGCCACTCCTGGGCTCTGATCCTCTATGCACAGACAAGCTGTGGACTGAAGAGTTTTCACCAGGGCAGAGCCATAGCTCCCAAGGGTGGGTACAAATGGGAAACAGAAAAGATCCTGCTCCTTGCACCACAGGCATGTGTCCTGTTCAGTGACCTTCTACATCCTTTACCTTTGTGCCTCCCCTTCAGGGCCAGTGGCCCCTGCTGCTTGCTCAGTGTGCACTACAGAAAGCCCACTCTGTGGCTCCCAGGGCTGGTACATGGGGAGGATGCAGCACCCTGGCTGGAACACAGCAGGGGCTTGGCTAACGATCGCTTGCTAACTTCCAAACAGCATTTTGGGCTGAAAAATATTATTTTTCCAACATGAAAGAGCTTCAGAGTCACTGAAGACAGTGACTAAAATTGCCAACTCCATGACTTCGCTGTGGGGAAACTGTAATCCACTGAGACTGCATGAGACTCAGAAACCTCCTTTTCATCCCACCTGCTGGGGGTGGTTCTGACTCAGGTGATCCACAGAACACCTTTGGAAGAAAACATGCTCACTCAGGAAAGCCATGAGGAGGAAAAGAAGCTGTGTGAGCATTCCTCCCCTGGAGTGCTGGCCTATCTCCCACTAGCGTTTAATGACAAGCTTAGGGTTCTGGAAATGTGTTGGCCACAGGACAAACATCAGTCTGCCATTCCACCTCCCACCTCAGCTGTCCTAACCTAAAAGAACACTGAAGACTCCGGCATTTCACCTTTGAGCCTTCTGCCTGAGCACTAGTGGCATTAGTGAAAAGTCACGCAGGAAGCTCACAGAAACAGGTGGAATGCAGCTGTGTTCATACCTCTCTATGGAAGGGAGGACACCATGGCCACCTCCTGAGCGCTGGCAGTAGTGTCCAGATGCTCATCGGGCAGCACGCTCCCGGATTCCACTCCTTCAATATGGTGTAGCCAGAGTGCTCCTGACAGAAGGCCAGTGACAGCGAGCTCCACTGCTTGGCAACCTCAGGGGCTCCCACTGGGCCATGTGTATACTGAGGAGGACAGGCACATACCACCACGGTACATCAAGGCTCCGCCGACCCTGCACCAGTCTCTACTTCAGACATCCACCTATTGATAATTTGGAGAATACTGTGCTCTCTGCACTCCTCAAAGTCCTTCTTCATCTAGATTATTCCAGTTCACCTTCCAAATGTCAAGTTCATTATCACCTCCTCAGGGCAGCCCTTCCTGCCTGGCTCAGGCTGGGGTGAAGCATCTTTCAGCCAGCAGTTATTTACTAAATCCCTCTTCTGTGTCAGCAGCCAGCTCCTCTGTATTTTCAGAGCCTGATGCGCAGAGCTCTTTCTAGCTCTGTTCTCCCATGCCTGACGCTGGCCCTGCAACACGGTGGGACTGAAATGATTATGAAATGAATTAATAAATTGGTTCTCTAGTTGCTGGGAGATGAGTGCTCGCTGGTGATTAACAGTCATTGCCAGGCACTCTCAAGCACACCACAAGTTGGAAAATACGCTGTTTCTTCCAGAGCAGAACAAAGCTTTTGCCCCATATGGCAGTGGCAGCAGATTCAACGCCTCCATTTGCAGAAGCTGAGGTTTCCTCCCGCCCGTCTCCTCCAAGAAGCAGGGCTTCCTCAGCGTCTGTGTCACGCTGTCTGCAGGCACACGTGACTGGGGAATCCCATCTGCTCGCGAACGCACGCCCACCCATGACAAATGAATTCATCTGCAGTGCTTGCCAGGAGCAGCCTCAGGAGCAAGGAGACTGGAGATGAATTATTCATGTAGGGAGAGGCTGGCCCCAGCTTTCAGGGGCGGGCAGCTGGTTGCAGCATCCCTCCATCCCAGCCTCGGGTCCCATTACACACAGTAATACAGTACTAATTACGCCCAGGCACATCCACCATGTGCTGCGTACCTCTTGCACAGTCTGCTGGGAGCATAACCTGCACTGCACTGTTTAATTTCATTTTCACAGTGGCCCCTCGGCATGGAAAGGAGCACTGTGCCCACTTATAGAGATGGGGAGGTCTATAGCCCTGGTCCTCAGGTTCCCTTGGTCCTCAGGAGCTGTGCTTTCCCCTGCACAACACCAGGGGAGAAAGGGAAACCCAGGGATCCCCTCAGGCAGAGCCAGGCTATGCCTGCCCTCTCCTCGCTCTGCTGGCTTTAGCATTCCTAGCGCCGCACGCATCAGGCAGGATGACTGCTGAGAGCCTCGCCTGCTCGGTCATCATGCGGCTATTTCCAGCAGCTTGTGTAGCAGAAAAGCCTTGTCGCTTTTGATATGGCTCAATCAATGATTCTGGAGGTGTGGCGTGAGATATGGTGAAAGAACAAATAGGAGGAAAGGCGGGGGGGCAGGGAAGGAAGGGCAAGAAAGAGTGGATGCCCAGGAATTCAACCCCAAGAGACACACTCGTTAATATCAGCTCCCGTGGACTGACCACTGCAAAGATGAGAGGACGCTGGACACGATCTTTGTAAGAGAAGAAGAAAATGGAAATAGGTGTGAAGCAAAAAGGAAAATAATCAGAAAACAGAACACACACACACACACACACGCACACACAGGCTTTTTTACTTGTTGAGCATCCTGGTTTCACAAGGAATGTAGAGTCACCTAGGAGACCGCATAGGCTATAGCAAAGCAACCACAGGCAGAAGACACAGGACAAGAATAAATCATGAAGGATGAGCAGTGGAAGAAGCAGGGGTGGACAGCATGCTGAGTCAGGCTCTGAGCCCCAAATGCCACCCAGGGCACACTCCAGGCTGCTGTGCTAGAGACACCTGGCTGAGTCACTGAATTGCTGTGGCATTCTCTGGCCAGACTGCCTCACCTCACCAGAGCAGTGGAAATGAAACACCACCAAGCTCCAGGCTCTGCAGCAGTCTATGGGCGGGGCCTCCTGGGCCAATTCTCAGCCTTGCTCTTTCAGAGCCACCCCAGTCCCACCTCAACCTGTGCCCCATTCCCACTCAGCCCTCTCCCAGCCCGAATTTACTTCCAGCGCTGTGTCTCAGCTTGGCTTTGCCAGCTTGGCTAAAGTGGATGTGAAGACTCAATGGCTCCTGGTACAGCCTGGCCCAGGGCAATGCCTGCAGAGGAACACTGCTGCCACTCTGGCTGGTGAAAGTCCTGGGCACTTGGAATGCAGGCAACTGTCACTGGTTCTCCTTCCCCCACAATCTTAGGAGTCACCTTCCCCAGGGGCTGAGTCTCACCTTCACCAACCTTCCCAGGACCTGGCCACTGGCCACTGCACCAAACACTAGTGACATTCCACCTCAAGACTGAGGTCTCAACAGGGACAGTGCACAGAGACACCAGCACTCTGCCCACTGAAGGCTGAGAAGGAGCTCTCTCCTTCTCTTCTTCCATTCTGCCCTCCTCTTCCTTGCCTTTCTTATTCCAGGGTCTGAACCCAGGACCTTTACACTGAGCTACATTTCCAGCCCTTTTTTGAAACCTTGAGACAGGGTCACTAAATTGTGCAGGTTGTTGTTGAACTTGTGATCCTCCTGCATCAGCCTTCCAGAGTACTGGGATTGCAGGTGTGAGCCACTACGCCCAGCTAAGGACTATGAACTCTTTAAAAATTAAGTTTCTTAGTGCAATTTATTTATTTTATTTTTTTCATATTCTTTTTGTTTTATTTTATTGAGAAACATATAGCAATGAGACAGTTTCAGAATTGATTAATAGGACAGTTTCAATAATTCATGGTGCAATTTAGGTAGATATAGAATGATCATACCCTTCAAGCTCTGGAGCTGTCCATGGTCTGGACAGCTCTGCTGGCCACCAACAAGGAAGGAACCACCAAAAGCCCAGATGAGGTCTCAACTAGGTAAGAGCTGGTACTCGCAGAGAAAGGTGGGTCTTAGGTTTACAATAGCAGATGCCCCTTACAAGGGCCATGGCAGGTGCTCAGCATAGCTGTGATGACGTCCCGGAGAAAGGAAGAGGCAGCCGGAGGCCCACGAGGGTGGTGATCTCCAGCGGAGCAGGCAAGAGCGCTGGTCGGCTGTGCTCATGCACACCAGGGCCATCAAGAGCAAACTGCCAGCCACACCTCTCTTCTCAGCAGAGGATCTAGAGGCTCTGGGAAGCCCTAGGACCCCACCCTGAGCACAGCAGCGGGCTGAACTAGGATTCCACCAGGTGCACAAGTTCTGCTTCCAGACACCTTCCTTCTATGGGAAGCACATGCTGGTCTTGAAGCCTTCAACTTTATTTATTTTAATTAGGTTATTCTAAGCCAGGAAGTATTTTCCTTTCAGATAAAAAAGAAGTTAAGATCTATAAATCTTCATGTTAGGTGGTGTTTCTCTCAATACATCTTACTTTCTTTTCAGTTTCCAAACTGGACCTCCACTGCCAAATGCTGCAACTGGTTTTCTTGGAGTCCCAAATTTGACGAATACTTAGTAATTCATAAATTCACATCAGAGATTGAAGAATTGAGTTGACAGGAGGGCCTGGGTCATGGAGACTGCAGAGAGACAGCAGCACTAGGCCTCAGGGGTACACAGTCTCAAGGAGGCTGGGTGCACAGGTAGCTCACAAAGCTGCAGGGAGGCTGGGAACTGTGTGAGGATTTGTAAGCAGCTACCCTTGTGCTGGCACTGGGAAGCAGGATCCCTAGATGATGGGACAGAGAGGGCTCTGAACAGAAGGACTGCCAGGTGCAAGGGTGCATGTGGGAGGCAGCTCGGAGGAGGTGCGCACAGCTCTCCGGAAGACACTTATGCCTTAGAATCTGTCACCATGGTCTGATGCTCATTCTTATCCCCAAAGAAACTGGGCATAAACAGAAGACTTACACAAAGGGCAAGGTATGGGGAAGCCATCAAGGAACACGAGAGGCCTCTGGATCTGACTCTAGCAGAGCGCTGTCATCAAGTCTCAGCCCAATGAAGGGCACATACCAGAACCCAGGGTGGCTTTTCACTATGTAGAGAGCTCCAGAGAGGAGCTGGGGCCACACCAGCCCAGCAGTGGGACAACAAGGTGTCTCCATCCTCCCAGCTGCCAATGCCTTCCTCTGGTGGGCCCTGCCATGGTCACAGGGCATGAGCCTGGGAACATTCCTCTATTCTTTCCTTCACTATAGGGACTGCACTAA
Organism: Ctenomys sociabilis; assembly: GCA_004027165.1. NCBI lineage: Eukaryota > Metazoa > Chordata > Mammalia > Rodentia > Ctenomyidae > Ctenomys > Ctenomys sociabilis. Next base: position 99,177 of record PVKA01003714.1, on the reverse strand, counting down.
GTGCATCCATCTAAGAACAAAACACATGTGCTTTTTCATGTGGTCTAAGCAAGGTATATGAGAGGCTGGGGATTGTGGACCAAGCCAGACCCTCCAGGAACTCAGTATGGAAGCTCTGCGGATGACAGAAAAGTGATGCTGTCTTCCCATCAGCCTGGAGCTGAGAAGACATAGGTCTGTGCAGAGATAGGCCAGACTCTCGGGCGGTACAGAATGGGGCACTGGAGGCCCACAGAGAGCATGTGCTCATCCAAGGGCAGTGATACAGCAGCATTCATGGTTTGTGGACATGAGACTATTGCTTCACCACTGAGCACCTCCCCATCAGGGCAGCCACACTGAGAAGGCTCAGTTCTCAACTAATTTAACCCATAAAAGCAGTCAGCAGACTGGAGTGCCAGAATTTCCCAGAAGCCACAGGGATCTGGGACAGGACCATGAACCTCTCTGCCCACTGTGGTTAGGAATAAACAGCCAACACTGGGATTTCTGAGTGAGCACTTTGTCATCCACACAAAATGATCCACAGGGCAGGGGATGGGAGGAAACAGTAACTTTGAGGCCTGAGGAAAGGGCAAATACAACCTCAGATCATGGGTTTCTGAGGAAGACTAACATGAACTGGCAGCAGAGATAGGAAACTGTGATAGGCTGAGGACCAGCTGTGGCTTCTGTGTGGTTGTATCGAGGCACCAAGGAGGCAGAGCAGGAGCACAGAGGGATGGCAGGAGGGGAAGTGGGATCAAGGGAGTCCTCTATTCCCCACTCTTGATTTGAGCCTCCTTTCAGTGAACTCTCCAGAAAAGTAGACAGCAGTGGGAGGGGCAACACTGAGAAGGCTCAACTAACTTAACCTGTAAAAGCCATGTTACCAAAGGAAAGCCAGCCCCTAAGCCTTTCTTTTGTCATCTGTGCAATGGGCATGAAAGAGCCACCACAGAGATCTTTGGGGAAAGTGGCTCAGGACAAAGGACCTGGGTTCAGTTCCCAGTTTCACCTCTCCCCGCACATACAGAAGAGCTAGAGTTATCCCCAGCACAGGGTGGAAACTGAGAAGGGCTCATCTAGAGACAGATGTCAAATGCTCCTTAGCCCAAAGCCACCTGCTCTGGAGTGGGACACGAGGTGCTCTGGGGCAAGAGGGGGTCCATGCACTGCTCTGTACCCTATGCACCCTAAAGTGTGACTTTCACAAGCAGCTATATCTAAACCAGCACCTTGCATTCTCATACTCTTAGGCTGTACACACCTTAATGTTACAGTTTGTCTGGGCTTCTGGTCACGGTCATAGTCAAGGAAGAATTGTTCAGTGAGATGTGGCAAGAGCAGCATGCCTGTCCCCTGCTCCATGCTCTGAAGAACTTCAGCTCCCCATCTTCTCATGGCACTGCCAACAGCCACATAGGAGGCCCAGCATCTTGAAGGAAGCCTGGGGCCAGAACTTCTCAGCCTCAAGGTTCTTGCCAGGAAAATGATGGGATGCAGAGAGAAGACAGCACATAATCTCACCCCTCTTCTCACAGCAACCACTTGTGTCTTCAGAGATTTCTCTCTGTAGATAAAGATGATGCAACACAGCTTCCAAGCAGGAAGCATGTTTAAGAGGTTCCTCTAGTTGTGGTGCAAGCTTCATTGCCAAACCTCAGAACAAATTGATGATAGCCAATATTATCATCTCTTTTATTTATTCTTTTTTTGAACTAAGTGATTTTATGATTTAATATCAAGCTTTAAACTGAAAACTACTGTAAGACACAGTGAGCATTTACACTGAAATATGCACAACGTGATCCACTGAGTCTTAATCTACTATGTGGCACAACTGTGGGAATGAGCCGAGACACATGTGAGCCAGTGTACTCTATCCACATGTGGACGGTGGCAGGAAGTGGGCCATGATAAATACACACTCAACAAACTGGAGCACAGTATAGAGTCCATTATCCATTCTTTTTTTTTTTCATTATACTAATATTTGTTATTTCCCAAAGATAAAATATGATGCCTCACTAATTAGGAATTACATTCTTGTATATAAATTGACACAAGATGGTACATTGCATTTATATAATAAATGTTCATTATGCTGAGTAACAATTCTGTCTTAGAGCAAAAAATATCCATAGAAATATGCAGTGTACTGAAATCTCTGGGTTCTGGGTTACTAAGGCTAGCTGATAGAGTAAGAATTGATGAGAAAGCTAAAGGAATGTTCTAGACAACTACAGGCCTCCCTTCGGCTCACGCACAAATTCCTCAAACCAGTCTCAGGCTTAGTGACAAGACAGTCACACAATTCTGCAGGAGGCGCCCTAGGCTGTGCTTCACTGGTGTGCTGATAAAAATTCTGTAATGAAGACAGACTATCAGCACCGATGTTTACTTATTCAGAGGCCTTGGTCGATTTTAGAGCACAAGTGTGACGTACCGTAAGCTGCGCATCTCTGTCTCTGAGACTGTTCCCCTATCTGTTAAGTGTGCAAATGTTTCCCAGTGCTTCTTATTCCCCTAGGTTCTACCTCTCTAGCCCCTTCAGCCCTGTCTTTTCACCTACTGTACAACCTCTTCACCAAGTACCGGAACGTGGAGTGAGGGCCAGGCTGCCGCTGCCCACCTGTCTGCTCTCCCTGTGGGTGATGGGCCAGCCCCCGAGTCGTCTTTCCCATTATCCACTCTTGTTAGAGATGAGAAAACCAAGATTCAGAAGGCCCTAAGTGTCTTGTCCAGATGGTGCAGAAATACAATTCAGTAGCACCACCTGAAGAGACTACCAGCAAGCTTGGCACTGTCTGATGGAGAAGCTCCATCCTTCCAAACCTGCACTTCTCTCCTCAAAGAATCAGAGCACCCAGATCCAATAGTGGAAACACATGGGTTCTGCCTCACATTGTTCAAACTCAAGTTCCTTTGCTGCAAACCTTACACCCAGGTTCAGATGCAGATGTCTTTGGAAGTGGGGCTTCCCGGGGACAATTAGGGTTGGACGAGATCACAAGGGTGGGGCACTGAGGTGGCATTAATGGCTTTCCATGGAGAGATAGGAGTTAAAATACTTAATCTGTTTCTCTGTGGGACACCCTCAGTCATGTCACACAGCAGCCGGAAGTGTTTACCAGATGGTAGTGCTGTACTCACTTACTAGCCTCTAGAACTGTGAGCTAAACAAATCTCTTTTCTTTAACATAACTAAAAGGAAAGTGAGAAATTGAGGATTGGACAATGAGGAGAGGGTAAGAAGAAAAGCTGGGAAACAGAACAGGGACAAAGCCATACATTTGTACCCACAAGATGGGCAAGGCAAAGGTCCCAAAAACATCAGCAGGTTTTTGAAAGTAGCAGTTAAATGGTAAAATTCTCAACCAGACTATCTATATATGCTAATATCTATGAACCAAGTAACTGCACTGAAGATAGCAATGTGTAATAGAAGGGTCACGCTTGGAAAGCCTGCCATTTTGGTCTGCTAAATACATACTTCCTGTCATGACATACCAATTATTGCTATATTGTCTGACAAGTAAATGTTTTTTTTTGGGGGGGGTAATAAACAGAAAAAAAAGACACAAGGGAAAAAATGTTACAACAGTATTCTAATACAAGGCTTGTTCAAATATAAGGCTGTGTATGGTTAGATTTCTAAATTTCTGTGTCATAATATGAATGTAATACTATTTTTTCCTCATATTCTGTAAGGACTTAAAATTTGATTCATCAATACTTGATGGAAAATACCTGTTTCACATTATGTCTAAGATGTTTGATATTTAGACAGATAGTTAGGGTAAACCAAACTGCGTATGTGGCAGGGTAATAATCAGCTTCTCTTCTGGATGGTTAACAACCTAAGTTTGCAGATCAAAAATTGGAGAAATGGAAAGGCTACAAGGTCAGCAAACATTTTGGCCCTAGCCTTTCAAGTTCAGTGAAGACTCAGGACATAGGAGAACCTGTACTGTAATATGTAACTCAGTAGTGCCCCAAATTTTCTGATCAAGGAGATTATGGGGCCACAGAGGAATGTAACTGATGATGTGTAGTATGTCTAAGGAGAGTCACATGGAGAGAAAACTCTCACAGGCTCTCACAGAAAGCAAACTGGTCAAGCGATGGCTGTGACTTATCCACATGGCTGACACTGACAAAAGATCTACGAAGTGCAGTACAGGGTTACAGGATAAACCCTGAGGGGACTTGACTGACCTTATCAGATACAAAAGTTACATTTCATGTTATATAAGTCTTGCTTTATTTCAGTCTTAACCATCCAGCAGAAAAGTATAAAAATGACATATATAAAATAAGGCCATAATAACAAGCTGAGCTGTAAATGGCTCTAGTCAACAACTTCTTTGAATAACCCACTAATATTGTGGACTGCTGGACTGTGTTGGATTGTTTCACTGAATTCAAGCACCTATAATAATTGAATGCCAATAGAATACCCATCTCTGACAGGACCAAACAAAAAAAGGGGATACAAAGGAAGAACCATTCTGTGTTTGTATAAACAGTATAGTTAGGATAAATATACATCTACTTTCACATAATTCTCTGAGAAGAAAGATTTGCACCAATAGTGTTTGGACAGGATATCCTGTCTGCTTCTTGTACTATGGATAACCACTAGGAAGATAACAATGTAAAAAGTATTAATTATTCAAACTGTACTATAAATCAGCTTTTAAAAAAAAGATAGGTACACAGCTACATTCTCTTAATTCAGTTAATAGAGGGATCTGCTATTATAGTGTTTGTAAACAGAATATCATGTCTTCACGTTATACAATAACCACTAAGAAAATAAAATGCAATGTATTAATTATTGAATCTTTTCTACTAATTTGATTTGAAGCTGTCTCATTGCTATTTGTTGTTCAACAAACTTATTGAGAATAAAATAAAATAAAATAAATAAAAAAGTAAACCCCAATGTTAAAATAATAATATAAAGAATCCAAATACAGTTTTCACCTAGAAAAAGAAATAAATTTCCTGGTCTTTGGTATGGAGTTAGAGCAATGAAAAGTGAGTGAAGACAGCACCATATTCTGAACAGCTTCTAACTGATAATAGAAATTTGTTCCTCACAGTTCTACAGGCTGGAATCACCTCTGGCCACTGGCGTGTCTGCTGTCTGCTGAGGACCTTCTGCTGCACTGCAGAGTGCTGACTTCTCGCAGTGCCCCTCACAAGGCTGAAAGAAGTGAGAGAGCCCATAGAGGCTACTACCTGCCAGAGGACTAATTTCACACCCAAGGGCTCCAGCTCCGTGGCCTGACTTTGGAAATTAGGATTTCAACATATGAATTTTGCCTTCAACACCATGAGTGGTGTCTTCCTCAGGAGATGAACATTTGCTGGTTACGTCTGAATGTGACTAAGAGTACACTAATCACTACACTGTCCTGGACAAGGACAAAGAAGGCCCTTAAGTCCATTGAGCTGCTAAAGCAGGGCCAGTGACAACTGCAGCTTGTCCTTCTCTCTGGAGGCAGACACACGAAGCGTCAGGACTGGATGTCTCCACTACTGACACCGGATATGTGTGGGTTGTGTTCTTTATCTAGGAGGCAAGAGATGAATCAAAGCCCAGCAGCCCGGGTGTGTGTGTGTGTGTGTGTGTGTGTGTGTGTGTGTGTGTGACTGTGGTCAGAGCAGACTTGAGGGGTGGGAGTGAAGATGCTGTGGGCAAGCACAAGTGTTAACTGCTTTCTGCCTCAGTGAACAAGTAACCTCTGTGTCCTGGAGGTGTCGATAAATAATGCAAAGAAGAAAACACAGTTTCAGAGCCAGCAGCAGGTTCTTTGTTCCCTGATGCTGCAAGGACAGTGTCTGCTCCTCCAGCTGGGACTTCAGATGCCTCAGAGCAGCACAGAAGCCCCTGTGCTTCTGCAGGATGAGGTCTATGCCAAGTTTATCTGTTCTGTAGCACCCAGGAAAGCACACAATAGGTGTTTCAAAGAATGCTGGTTGGGCCCACATAGAACACAGTTATGTTTAAATGTAAACAGGAAATATGTGCTTGAAAGGTAGAGTAGGAGGCAAGAGCCATTACTTCCTACCATTCCTGCCTGCCAAAATTTCATGTGGTCAGAGGCAAGGGCCAATTTTGGGAGTGTTGCAACTGTCTTGATGTGGGAAGGCAGCATGGGTCCAAAGAAGTGGGTCACTGGCTTGGTGCCCTGGGAGAACTTCTCTTCCTCTGGCTCTTCCTTTCATTCCCTTGGCTGCCATGACAGGAGCTGTGCTCTCTGCTGAACCCTTCCGCCATGCTTCAGCCTGAGCCAGCTGCCCAAGGAAGGACTGAAATGTAAATGTCTCACCTTTAGGATATGCCCCTTTTAGGCCATGGGCGTGGGGTACTACGGCTCCCAGCCGTGAGAAAGGAGATGACTGAGATAGCAACAAAGGCCTTTCATACCAATGGGAAGCCAAAGGATAGCAAGGGAACCAGAAAATGCTTAAAAGACTCTTACAATCAATGCATATGTTAAAGAGGATTCACTACACTACCTAACTTGATGTATATGTATGTATGTATATAACAGTCTTGTTGCCCCAATGTCTCAGTTACTTTTCTCTCATTGCTGGGGTAAAATAGCCAGCACCCAAAATTAAGGAACAAGGGCCAGTGATATATATAGCTTAGTAAACTAAGTCCCTGGTTAGGCAAGCATCAGTTCCACCCCTGGACATATTGAGCCAGCCACTGAGACCAGGCATGGTGGTGCACATCTGTAGTCCCAATGCTGGAGATGCTGAAAATAGGAGAATCAGTGTAAGTCTGAGCTGTGTATTGAGATCCTGTTCCAAATACATTTTTTTTTTTAAAATTAAAGAATGAAAGGTTTATTCAGCTCATAGTTAGTGGGGGTTCTAGTCTGTACTTGGTTGGCTCCAAGGCAGAAAGAGTGGCACATGGCAGAGGGCAGCTGTTAATGGTGGCAAAAAAAAGCAAAGGGAGGAGAAGCAGCTGCTGCAGCTGACAAGCCTCTCTCCCCTCTTTATGTTGTATACAGATTACCCACCCCAGGTAACACTCAAGCCCATAATCTCTGCATTGGATCATGAATTAATCACAAACTCTAGAAGTTATCCCATGACTGCATGAAGTTTTGAGTGGGGGACTCCTAGATACAGACCATAACACCCAGGTATCCGGAGCTAGGCAGAATTATATGTTTTGGATGTTTGGAGACCATTGTATTTACGATCACGTACACGACTGGTCGAGAAGCTTTCCATAAGATAGCAGCTTCCCTAGCCCCACAACAGCCCTAAGGAAATGAAATTCCCACAGTATAGGCACAAATTGTTTGATAAGAAGTCTCAAGAAGCCAGTATTAGGGAATGAGAAATGCTCTCTGGCAACGGAAGAACCAGCAATGAAAAGAAGACGTGAGATGCAAGATAAACTCTTCAGAGTATTTCAAATCAGCAGCAAGAGGACAAGGGATGTGCAAGGGAGAAGCGGAACCAGTGTGAGGGAGCATCCTGACCTGCAGGACCCAGGACTGGGTTGGCCTGAGCAGACTGAAAGAGAAGGGTCTTTCTCATCCCCACTGGTGGTTCTGTTTCTGCAGCAAAAATCAGGTTTAGTCACTTGGAAAATGAAGAACAAACCTAAGTAAATGGGAAAAATAAAGATATAGATAAGTCACCATCATGACACAAAACTCTGGTTCAGGACAAAGACTCCATCTGGACCTGAAGGTAGCATCACAACTGAAATACTTTGTTGGTACTAGGGATGAACCCAAGCCTCCATGTTGAGCTGCTTGCCTAGTCTTTTTCTTTAATTTTGAAATTAAAATTAAAAAATGTTAGTTCTTGCTTTAAAAACCTTAGTTCTTGTTAAGGTACTCAGGCTGGATTTGAACCTGCCATCCTGCCTCAGCCTTCCAGAGTGCCTGGGTCCTGAAGGTGGGCACAAGCACACCTGTGTCCTGCTGGTCTCATCTTCCATCCTCTGTCTCTCCATCTCTTCCAGTAGAATTATGAGAACCTCAGCTGCTCCCTCATTTGGAGGGGCATCAGGCCATAGTCTCCACTCAGATCTGCCCTTTCTACTTTACTTCCTACTCATGGACTTTGTCAATCAACACCAACCACCAGCCAGCCAGGGTGAATACCCCTCTTACACACACACACACACACACACACACCACCACCACCACCACCACCACCACCAACAACAACAACAACCTGAAAGGTGCCTCCCTCCACAGGGCCTTTCCCAGGACTGCCCTTTTTAGGCAGTGGTACCACTGTCTGTATTAGCTCTTGGAACAAAACACCCAACACCCCCAGATTAAAGAAGATGGAGTTTAATCTGGTATATGAATCAAGAGCTTCAACATCATGGTAGAAAGGCCTGAGAGATGAAGGCTGTTCCCTCCTTGTAGCAGGAAACAGAGAAAGAGGACATGGAAGTGGGGAATATACCCTCCAAAGCCACATCTACACTGATGCACCTCTTAGGGCCTGTCTCCTACCTGCACATGTAGCTATGCACTCATCCTTGGGTCAACCAACCAAGAAGCACTGTGCCCTCAGGAGCCATTAACCTTCTGAAAGCCTCACTTCTCAAGATATGAGACTTTGAGGAGACACTCTAGATCTATACCATAATACCTTTCAACTTAGTTGCTCCAATTAGAGACCCTCCAGATATTCCTGATTCTTCCCTTTTCTTTACTTCTGCATCTATGTTCAGAATAAATCTGGAAAGTTCTGACCTCCGTTCACTGCTAATCTCTGCACTAATCAAGGTAGCATCGCTTGCCACCTGCATCATCCACTGACCTCTCACCTGGTCACTCTGGGCATGACTGTTCTCAGCACAGCATCAGGAGAGATAACTCAGAAGCATACACTTCACATGTTTATTTAAACCTAACGTCCTCATCCTGCTAGTGCAATTAAGCACACTCACTTTTTACTGTCTTCCCTCCATGCCTCATCTCCTGGGCATCCTGCAGTGCCTGGAACACATGCTGGTAAGTGGGCACTAACGTCAGGACCTCAGCCCAACTCCAGCAGCTAAAGTGTTTCCCAACAACTTCTCTCCCCTCTCAACCAGTGAGGCCAGGCCTCAGCTTCTTTGGTCAAATGGCAACTCATGACTGAATGCCTATCAGGAAAGGCTCAACCAGGCATCAGTGAAGGGCAAGGACTCCTGGTTTCCCATTTCTTCCACAGGGTAGTTTGGGGACTTCCGCATGGTTTTGAGCCTTCTTTTGTGACCTGAGGTGACAGCAGCTCCCACCTCACACAGTCCTTGTGAAGGTCAGATGAACACACCCTTAGGGAAGGCAGGGATATCTCTACCCATTTTATAGCTAAGAAAATGGAGTCAGACAGGTTAGTGATTTAGCCAAGGCCACTCAGATACCAATGGCAGAAACAGTGGCTGACTCAGTCTAGAGCTTGCACTCCTGATCTGTGAGCCACAGTGTTCTTCTCAGAGGCCAGGGACAGCCCAGCTTGGAGCCATGTGGACATCAGCACTGGGCCCTGGTAGGCATGGAGCTCTGAAGGTCTGGGGACCTAGAACAGCATATTATGCTTCAGCTCCATTAACGATAAGCGTATCCTGAGCATGACCAAAACTAGGTCAAAAGAATTATTTCTGGTATTTCTAAAAGCCTTGCATGACAATGCTAAATGTGTCTCCCATCATCCACAGCCAAATGGCTTCACCTGAAGGGTTTGCAATTCTTCAGCTCTCTCACTATGTCCAATGGTTGCTCCTGAATGGAGTGAGCTGGTTATGATTAGTAGGCTGTGCACTCCCACGCAACTGTCCCCAGGCATGGCAGCATGCAAAAGGAGCAGGATTAGATACTAAAGCCCGTGGATGCTGAAGCTCCAACATTCTGCCTGCACAACACATTCTAGAGAGCAGACATGTCCTGAGTGCCCCTGCCCCATCTCACAGTCTGTAGGACTTCCCAGGAACACAACTGCTTGATGCTTCCTGAGTCATGCCATCTCCGAGAATTTAGACCTCTTCTCAGGTCACCTATTGCTATTCCAAAATACCTTTGTTCCAAATCTCCACATATCTTACAGATAGAAAACTTGAGACTCAGAGAGCAAGACATACAGTCTGGTAATGTACAGCAAGGCACAGGTCAGGGCTCTGGCACTTGGGCTGGCCATCTCCTTCCCCACCACAGAAGACGTCTTGGGACACTTGGGTACATAGCCTTCTAGAATGAGCTTAACAAACTTAATATCTGATGAGAACACCAACTATGTATTCTTTCCTAATTCTGGAGGCCAGAAGTCTGGAGTCAAGGTGTAGACCGGGGAGACCCCTTCCGCGGATGTTGGAAGCAATCCTTTCTTCCTCTGCTAACTTCTCTTGACTCTCTTAGCTTGTGTCCACCAGTTCTTGTCTGAGTCTGCACACTACCATGTCTTCTTTTTTCCATGTGTCCCTCTGTCTTGTTTACTCTTCTCTCCCTGATGGAACAAATGCCTGACACCCAAAATGAAGGAAGGAAAGGTTTTGTTTTAGTTCACAGTGACTAGAAATTTCAGTCCATACTCAACTGGCTCCGAGGCAGTGTGGCACATGGCAGAGGGCAACCTTTCATGGCAGAGGCAAAGAGCAGAGAGAAGAGGGGAGGGACCTCAGCTCAGGTAGCAGCTATCCTCTTTCCCCAACTCACACTGTAGTGCAAATTATCTGCCCCAGGGCAGGTGCAGCATCCATACCTACAGTAATCAATCACAAGCTTCAGAAGTGGTCCCACGACCACATGAGACTTTGAGGGGGACAACTAGCCACAAATCATAATACCCCTCAATGACTTGAGTACTGTCATTGGGTCTATAGCCCACTTACATAAACCCAGAATAATTTCATCTCAAAAATCTTAAATGTAATCACTTCTGCAAAGACTTTTTTTCACAAAATAAGTTCAAAAGTTTTTTTGGAGGTTAGGAAATAATATATTCATGGGGGTGTAGGAAATCAATCAATCCACCATAATGAGCTTCTGCCTGGGTATTTAAGGTGTATTAGCAAGTCAGAAATTTGTGAGGGAACTGTGGGTACAGACCATCAGCCCTGAGTTACATCTGCCCCCAAAGGCCCTCAGCAAAGACTTGTCCTCTCTGGAACAACAGTATGTATAATCATGAGTGATACTGTGATACATAATGTTAGAAAAGAGATATCAGCTATGATTTGTAGAAGGCACACCACGTGTCAGGTACCATAATCATTCTGCACATCGTCTTTATAATGACTTTAAAAGGTGAATAGCCAGCAGCTAGCTGCACTACTAGCTGGGAGGTGTTTCTCAAGTAAATCTCTGGGCCTCTATTTCCTTGTTTTAAGATAATAACAGCTCATGAGAAACTATTGCCCCTGTCTAACTGAACTCTGTATCCTTTGACTGATGTTCCCTCTTTCCTCATCCACCTGCCCAAACCTTTTGTAGCTACTGCTGTACTCTGTACTTCTATGATTTCAAGGTTTCTAAATTTCATGACCTGTATGTGAAATCATGTTGCATTTGTTTCTCTGTACCTGATTCATTTCACTTAACATAACATCACTGGATTCTTCCGTGTTGCAGCAAATTATATTTCCTTCTTCTTAAGGCTGAATAGTACTTCCGGTATATATGGACCATACTTTTTAATTCAGTCATCTAGTAATCAGTGCTTTGGCTCTTTCCATCTCTTAGATATTATGAATAGTGCTACAAGAAACAAGGCTATGTGAACAACTCTCCAACATAATGATTTCAATTCCTTTAGGTATATACTCAGAAGTAGGACTTCTGGATCATATATAATTCTAGTTTTAGTTTTTTTAGGAAACACCTTACTGTTTTCTGCAATGCCTGAGCTGATTTACATTCCCACCAACAGTGTGTGAGAATCCCCTTTGTCCACACTTTGTCAGCACTTACTATCTTTCTTTTCTTTTATAATAACCAGTCCAACATGTATGATGTGAGAGATTATTTTTCTTTTAATGATTCCATCACATCACATGGTGACTATAGTTGATAATACATTGTATGTTTTTAAATAGTTAGAAAGTGGATAACAAATGCTCTTACAATGGAAAAGACAATTATTTCAGACAGTAAGTATAGTAATGGGTCTAATTTGATTATTCTACAGTGTATACTTATAAAAACACACAGTGTTTCATAGATACATATAGATATTAGTTGTCAATTACAAATAAAATAAAAACTTTTGAAATAGCAATAATATTTGCTTTGAGAAAATTTCATGAAGATAAAAAATAATGTTTAGAAAGTGTCCAGAATGGTGACAGATACAGATAAACTTAGTAAAAGCTGTTAACATCACCACTGTCACCATCACCAGCATCACCATTACTCCTTGCTTCTTTCTATATTGACATTGACCTTTGAACTAAAGCCAATTCCTTATCTCCTTTTGTACAGCTGTGTACCAATGTTTTCATAGGGTACAAACAATATGTCTACACTTAGAGTGTTTTTCACTGCATACAGCAAGTTGGTGTTTAAAGGAATCCCTGGGGACTCATAAAGGCTTCAAATCCCTGGAAGTATGAATATTAATCTTCCAAGGTGCCTGATGTATTCATTTGAATTTATGGCTATGTTCTAATTACTATATTACATGGGGTTCAACTCCTGTCAGCTGGAGGAACCCATGTTTTCCAGCCTTGAATGTATTTCATCCCACTAACTGGTTGTCTCCTTCTCTGATGTGTAGACAATGTCAGAATTAATTTAGAATGTTTTGGTTCTCCCAACAATCAAATGCGACAACCCAAGGAGGAATTGAGAAGGAAATGGATTTTATCATTAGACAATATCCAAGTGCAATGAAATTGAAAAAATCTCAGCAGGGAGAGTGGCTGACAGCACAGGGAAAGACCACAGACCCACGCTGGATCCTGCCTCAAGCTTTGGCAGAAGCCCCTGAGTGGGTTGGGAAAGGAAAAAAGCTTTGGAGTAGAGAAGCTGCGGTTCCAGTTTCATCTCTGCTTATCCAACTTGCAGTGCAAAGTCTAAAGTGAAGGCTCGATATAATCAAATGATCATATGAATACAATCAAATCAATTATAGGATGTCACAACAATTAGTGAAACTGGAAGGACCTTCAAGGGGTCCAACCAAAAGCCTCCCTTCCTACCCTACTGTGCTCCTGGAGATAACGTCCCTTAGACAAACAGCCCTACTTATCAGAGGAACCAGATAGTCCTGCTTATCTTCTAATTGCAGATGCTGACAGAAAGGTCCCCTAATGGCTCACTTGTTAAAGGTTTGGTATCCAGTGCTGCAGTGCCCAGAGTTGAGGTGTTTGAAAACTGACTTGATCATTGAGGCTCTGAGCTCATCAGTGCACTAATTGAATGGAGACTTCATAGCAGAGTGAACAGGTGGGAGGTGTGGGCAACTGTAGGGAGGGAGGGGCTAGATGGAATCAGGGCAGTGGAGGTGTATGCTGGAAGGGTATGATCTCTCGGTCTCCTATCTATCTGTCTGTCTGTCTGCCTGCCTGCCTGCTTATCTATCTATCTATCTATCTATCTATCTATCTATCTATCTATCTATCTCTCATCTATCTATCTATCATCTATCTATCATCTATCTATCTTTTGTCCTCTCTCAATCACCTTGCTCTCTCTGTCTTTTCCCTTTCTCCCTCCTTTTTTTTTTTCTTTTCCATTTGCCATGCCTCTAGTTCCCAGGCTCCATCAGATGCCTTATATTGCAATGTTCTGCTTCACAAATGACCCAAAAACAATGCAACCCAATGACTCTGAACTGAATTCTCTGAAACTGTGATCAAAATAAATCTTTCCTTCCTTTAAGTTGTATGCTTAGCCATTGGATATGCTAGCAGAATAGGTTTCCTTTATCCCTAACTCATAGGACTGGGGCCACCCCCTACCTTCATACTATAGACCTTCCCTCCCAGCCCCTCACTTTTCACCTGGTCCTACAATGCAGTTCCCACGTGAATCTGCACAGTGCACAGTGTCTTTCTCCCTGGCTGTGAGTATCTATAACTAATAACTGTTGCTGTTGATCTTTTCCACCCCTTGTTGAGTGTTGTCATTCAGTCTTTCCCACAAGCCACAGCCTCACCTTTGGATGGTTAAAGCATCAGCTGTGTTTATCTGTCAATCTCTCAGCAATGCTTTCTGCAACTTCCAACAAAAAATAAAACTTTTCTTGCCAAACACCAAAGTACAAATAACTACAGTAGAACTACACATTCTTTCCCAATATGAACACAGAAGCAAAAAATAAATAAACAGTGCTTTAGTCACTCACCATCACTGGAACAAAACACCCAACATCTACAATGTAAAAGAGAGGCATAGTTTGGATCACAGTTTCCGGTATATTTTGCTTGTGACTGCCTGACTCAAAGGCAGAAATGGCCTGGTGGAAGGACATGGCAGAGGACCACTGCTCACGCTACAGTGGTCAAGAAGCAGAAAGAGAAAGGAGGATCCAGGTACAGGAATATGCCTTTCCAAGTTATGTCTCCAGTTACCCACCTCTTCCAACCAGTTCCTACCTTTGAACCCATAAGACCTACGTGTGATACATTACATCTGAACTGTGAAATATCCATTGAGTTGGGCTAACTTTTGCTTTCACTTCCTCACTTCCATGCATAAATAGCACCTCGATTCCTGGGAAGGAATCAGCTACATTCTCTCTAATGCTAACATTCTATACATTATTGTTAGCCAGTTAACAGTGGACACAGAGTAAAACTGTAATGCTATCTTCACAAGGATACAAATACACACTGGCAGAGTAGTGTTGTAGAGCACAGGAAGGGCAAAGACATTTCCTCTTCCATGCAGCCTCTAAACAATTGATGGTGCTCTCCAAGGACTGTTGCAAAGTGCAAGGCTCTGGTAGCAGCAGGTCATGATTGGTCACTGAGGTGCTACAGTTTGGGTATGGTTTCCGGGTGTCTCCCAAGGGTTCAGGTGCTAGGAGCTTGATCACCAGTATTCTGAGAGGTGGCAGAGCACTTCAGAGGTTGAGTCCAATGCTTGACAATCAGGTCATAAGAGTCAATTATGGTCTCAAGGAGCAGGTTCCTTAGCACATCAGCAAGTTGTTCATGGTAATTAAGATAAAAATGTGTCAACTCCATTCCCTCGGAAGCTGCCCAGGGGAAGTGAGAGAAACACTTCTTGGTGAGTCTGGGTGAGTCATGAAAGGTGTGGTCTGGGTATGATAAATGGTCCCTTAACCCCCTCTGGCACTGTCACCCTCCTCTGCTTCCTAACCTCCATAAACTAAGTAGATCCCTGTCACACCACGCTGTTTCTGCCTAGAGACTTGAGAACTGAATGGAAAATTGTGAGGGGAGGACTGAATCCCCTGAAACCATCAGCCAAGCCAAACCTCTCCTCTTTTAGTTGTGAGTGTTGGGTACTATGTCTTCAGTGAGCAGGAAGCTGACAGATACAGTACCACAGAACAGCAGGCTTCCTGTCTCAGCATGTGATCACTTGCTCCCAGGCAAGTGCTGGCCATGTTGCCATCTGCCATGCTGCGATGCAGCCAGGGGCCTCACCAGGATGCTGGACTCATGCTCCAAAGCCTCCAGATAGCACTCTTTCAAATCTCGTTTCTTTATAAAGTGCCTACCCTGAGGCACTTTGCTATACCATCAGAAAACAAAATAATATGGGTGTCTATGATCAGTTAGCGGTGCCTGTCACAGGGAGGGAAATAGATCAAATCAAAATGTGAGGACATGTGTGCCTGCTTTCCTAACAGAAAAAAGCACAAAGGCCTCAAACACAGGACTGTGGGATTCTAGTTATGCCCTACCTCAGGTCTGTCTCTGGATCTGTAAAAGGAAATAATTGAACCTGAGGATCTCTGAGACCCCACCCTCCTAACCTGTTTTCACATTATAATGAGGGCCAGGAACTGAGAGGGAAGCCATCAAGGCCATCCTGGCCACCTTGCTAATTGGAGTCTCCTTTGGTTAGCTTTAAAATATTAGCAAGTCTGTTTCCAAAGGAAGCCTGAAAAATCCTAGCAGGCCGGGTTCCAAAGGACTGCTGCAAGCTGTATTTGCTCTCTGCAGCAGCAGTTTCAAATACAGAAATAACACCTTTTGTTCCAGCAAGGTTTAGGAACTGAGCAGCAAAACCAAAGAATCAGGTGCACGGGCTTCCCCTGAATGACCTGGGAGGGGTGCTCCCAGCTCGGCCACACACAGAAGGAAGACTGGAAGGGGGTGGCAAATCCACACCCCTGCTCCAATGAGCTACTAATCCTCAACTCAGCGAGGTGAAAAGTCAGCTCAGGTTGCTCTCTCTTCACCAAAGAGCCCCAGATCTCTTTTCAATAAAATGCCTTTAATCGCTTTAAAGATTTTATTAAAAATCTCCCATGGGTCAATTATAAGCAATGCTTCCAGCCACAATCTATATAGCAATTGGGCCCACATCTTCTCACATGCCTCAGCCAGTGGATACATATGGGCCTGCTGTCTCTCCTGGTCACCCCTGCAGCCTTCATTTCTGTAGCTCTTGCTTACAGTGTGTGTGTGTGTGTGTGTGTGTGTGTGTGTGTGTGTGCGTGCATGTCCCTACCCTGTGCCTTCTCCTCTCCACCAACATCTCTCATCTCTGCATCTTGTCTCATCCATACCTATCTTCCTTTTATTTTCCTCTCTTTTCCTGTTCTTGGTCTGTCTCCCTCCCCCTATCTCTCTTCGCACCATTACCCATCCTGTCCCCTTCTCTGCACCAGAGACCTCCCGCTGCCCAGGTTCTGTCTTCCTTCCTTCTGCCTTGAGGGAAGACTGTTCCAACATGGACTGTTGTGTCTAACTAGAAATTCCTTGAAACTCTCCAAACTACTTTTTGCATGAGATAACTCATTTATAAGACCTTATTACCATAATTAGCACAAACAATTTAAAAATAGTAATCAGAACCTCTAGTTCCTGGAAACAAGTACACAGAAATTAGTCAGTATTCTCCTCTTGGCTGTCCCAACCCAGAGGAACACACACACACACAGACACAACACACACACACACATACACACACACACCACCTTTTTAATACATCTCAAAATTGGAAAACAGCAAAGAATATCACTTAAATTTATATATGTAAATTTCCACTTTGTAAAACTAACACATGCCTTACCAGGAACATTACTTAAATACATTGTAGAACATTTCTCCCATGGACACAAAGCACTGTTCACTAGGTTAACAAGTAGATATTAAGGACGCATTGCTTCCATGATATATGAATAGAAGACCATCCTTCCCCTGAGGGTACTTAAACAGTGCTGGATAAAACAGGCATTCAAATAGAAGATCATTCTATAAGGTAAAGGCAATAGCAAAGAGGGCCCATAGGGAAGCTCAGAAGGCTTGACATCATGGGATCTAGTTTTAGTTCTTGCAGTGTTAGATGAAGGCCATCTAATGAAGGGATACATTATGTTTGGATTAATGTTTTATGTTTTCCAGGACATTAGTTTAAAGCACTTCTCTTAGGATCTAACTGTTTGGACCCTCACAAGAACAGTGCTGGATACACTGAGTGTCCTTGATGTACCTTTGTAAGTGGACTGCATAGCTCCAATGCCCCTAAATGTGCAGCCATCTTGCCAAGTGGCCTTTTCAACTGCAGCATGCAGCCCACCCCTGGCCCCTAACAGATGTTCCATACACATGTGACGGATGAATATCTGAGCGAGGCAAGAAGTAGAGGCATCATACCCTTATTTAATGGACAATGAAATGAATGCAGAAACCATCACCCCTTGACTGTGGACACCAAGCTAGTTATGAGAACTGTTGAAAATATGAGTAGTTGTTTCACTCTGGCACTCCATGCATCCAGTGCATGCCTTCTTCTCTTAAACATGGATGTGCTTTTACTTACTCCAAAGGGCCATGCCTTCCAGATCCATCAGTAAACATCTATCTCAGTAGCACCTAATGAAATAGAAGTATCAAAACCTGATAATAGGAATTTTCAAATCACCCTGCCTGAACATCTCCTCTACTTATATCTGTATATCTTTCATAATCAGACCTTCCTATTCATTCATCATTCATTCATTCAGTCAGTCAGTCAGCCAGTCAGTCAACAAGCTCTTACCCATGTTAGAGCCTTTCCCTGCCAGGCTCTGTCCCACTGGACACAGAGTTAGGACTTGCCTTGCTCTGAGCAGTCAACAGTCATACAGAGACCATGTCAGTTACAGGCGTTTTTGCCTCTTTCATGAGCTGTGTCTTCATGGAAATCACATTTAGTACATATTTTGGTTAGATTTCCACCCACCTCTTCCTTTGGAATAATCACTTGGAATGAAGCTAGCTGAGCCAATGTTTCTCATCCCCAGCCACACGTTAGCATCGTCTTAAAGCACTTAAAAAGAAATACTCATCTCAGCCCTGATCCTTGAGTAAGTTAATGACAATCTCTAAGGTGGAGAAGAAATATCACAAGTTAAAGGTGCCATGCAACTGTAGCACATGGCCCACTGGCAGCCATGGAACCAACTGCTTTCACATCAGCTTCTCAGTAACAGAGCATGGGAATGTCACTGAATCAGGGCCCATTGGTTGCACACAGTACTTGGGCAACTAATTTCCTTTTGAGAGATCAAGGAGCAGAAGTATGAGATCCAGGGGGCCTTTCCCTACAGCCCTACAGTCTGTGAGTGAATGGAACTTCTAACTCACTTACAGACCCTTCCTCTCCAAAATAAGCACATCTGCAGTGGAGCATCTCTGTCATTAGCTCCCTCCCATGCCTCCACAGCAGTGAGTCATGTGGGGGAGAAGGCCGTTGTTCACCCCAGTGCGTCCATCCCCACAGCACCGAAATGGAAACATCTGTCCATTAAAACTCTCAAGAGCTACTAATAAATACTCCCCAGTAGAGGCTGCATTATTCCTCTCCTGCTTGCCATTGCAGCATGCTGGGCCTTGCAGCACCCTCGAGACCACTAAGAGATGCTCAGCCTTCCTATTCTTCACATGCCAGAGATCTGTTTCACCCAGCTCCAAACTGTGAAGTTCACACATCACTTCCCCTCTCCTCTTAAGCCGTACATGTGCTGCACAGTGGTCATACCCTGCCTGAGGCCCTGACTCTTCATTCTCCACCTGTACTTGGACGAGTCTCTCCAGAAACTTCTTTTCTCAGGCTGCCTCTAGATAATGCCAATTCCATCTCTTTCCCACCTCCCAGAGGCCTCTCACATCTTGGAGTGTCCAAACACAACCCATCAGGATTGTCCAATGCCAAGTCTGTATTCCCTGTGAGTCATTCCTTCATCCTGATGTGGGCCATCTTCAGCCATGCTGGCTCAGGGAAGGTTCTGCCACCTGCTTTGGAAAGCACACTTTACCCCAGGGTCTGAAAAGATAGAGGACAGTGTTGTTGAGCCTTCTATTCCCTGGACTAAATCATCTATATTAAACAGCTGTGTTCCTCAGCATTTCACTACTGTGATAAAATACCCAAAATAGTCAACTTGTAAAGAAGACTTATTTAGTTCATGATTCCAGAAGTTTTATCCCATAAGGAATTGGCCCCATCACACTGGACCTGTGGTGAGACAATGAATGCATTACATCAGATGCCCATGGTAGGGGAGACCTGCTCACTTCATAGTGGTCAGGAGGCAGAGAAGAGAAGGCCAAGAGCCTCAGAATCCTGTTCCAAGACAGACATCCCAGTGAGATAACTTCCTTCCTAGACTCTGCATTCTAAAAGTCACACTGCCTCATGGGAGCTCTAGGGCTTGGGAACCAAGCCCTCCACAACCAAGATCCAAGCCATAGCAGCATCCATCCAGGTTCTCCTCCCCAGAGCTGGTGGACACACAGGGTTCCCTGGCTAGCACTGAACTTAGGGAGGCTACCACCATCCTGCATGTCCTGACCTACCTGCTCAGACCTGACTGTTCCACCTAACAGGACAATGGAACCTGGCCCACCTGAGAGAGGATCCTCTTTCAAGTGGATTCAGCTGTGAGTGTGGTCCTCATCGCTGACCCACACCTTGTAGAGTGGAAGGAGAGGGAGATAATGATGCTTTCAGGGTGCATCCATGGAGGCCTTATGTCCATGACCTAAGTAAAAGTGTTGCCATCATTCCTGGTGAGACTCAGACAAATGCCAGCCCGAGCTACTTTCCACAGAGACCCAGAAGGGAAGAGGAGGGGGTCAGGCCCTCACTCACAATCCAGGCCCATTCTTAGCTCTTTCCAACCACAGTCCTTAACCAGAGCCAGAGGCCTGAATTCACATCTCGTTTATCTTTCCACAAAGTGTGCCAGTTTGGACAGTGAGTTTACATCTTCAGGCATCAGTTTTGTTTTCTCTAAAGTGATTTTAATAATGTCTACCTCATGGGGTTGTAAGAAATCACTGAAAACCATAAGTAAAATGCTTATTGTTTTATTTAACTTGACTCATGTTCAAAGTTTTCCTGTTAATTCTCTATTGACTCAAAACAGAAATCTAAGTTCCCAAGGGGGCTACGTCACACTTATCATTATATCTGCAGCACCTAGGACAGGCAGGCACTTGGCAGGCCCTCAGTGCATGTTTGTAGAGTGACTAAAATTGAATTAATCAGGGTCAGAGTGAGATTCCATGGTAACTTAACCTTCAGTGGTAGAGATGTGACCCGCAAAGACATCTATAGCCTAAGGCAGAAAATAGATATGGTAAAAATTCAAGACATAACAAAAATACAATCTGTCAAAACACTGCACATGTTGTTCTCAAGTCCAGAGTTTAAATCAATCAAGAATTTATCTAAATACATTAAAACTGAAACACTAACACATGCACAACTTCTTGCATTGTGATGTGACTCCAGGAAGATTCTCACCATAGGACTGCCTGATGTTAAGGTTGGGACATGATATGTCCCCAGAAATGTTGATTGTGTTGAAAGCTTGGTTGCTGATGGGATTTTGGAGATGGATGGATCATGAAGGCTCTCAGGCCATCAGTAATCTACTGATGAGATCTTCATTGGATTGCATTATTGGAAAGTAATAGTTGAAGGGAATAGGTACTACATCTGAACCCCAGCCTCCTCCTCTCTGTCTCTCTTGAGCTCTTTCTCCATTTCCCAGCTACCACAAGGTGAGCACTTTTGCTTTACCATATCCTGCCTCCATGATGTTCTGCCTCACGTCAGGTCCACACCAATGGAAACAGCTGGACTGAAACCTCAGATGTCATGATCCAAAATAACCTCTCCTCTTCAAAGGTGTTATCCTCAGGTGCTTTGTAATAGCAACCAAAATCTGATGAACACACCCAAGGAACTGGGGAAGCATTGTTTCTAGAAGTGCCTCTGGAGGCATCTTTTCTACCTCTCCTTTTCTCAGCTGTGATACACGCCTCTTCTGCCTTTGGACATGGGAATTCAAGGCTCTTTCAGTGTGCACACTCTAGGTCTCTCAGCAGCTTGCTGAGAATTACATCATTGGCCTTCCTCTTTCTGAGGCCTTCAGATGTAGACTGAGACACACGCACACTGGACCAATCTTCAGCCTACAGATGGCCTCGAGTTTCTCAGCCTCCACAATCACATGCAACAGTCTTACGGATGAACAACCTCTCGTATGCGGTATCTACATCTGTGCCCCTGGAGGACCCTAGTACACACAGAGACCCTTCTAGTGCTAATGTACTCACCTCATTTTAAGATTCTCCACTATGTTCACATGACTTAGGGCTACATCCCTCACTTAGGCCCTGCCTGCCTTTCCCTTCTTACATCCTATCTCTCTTTCCCTCTAGACACAGTATCATTACAACTGCTTATTTAGATGCCTATTTTTCCATTTAATTTCTATGTGGGCAAGAATTAGTTCATCTTACTTATATCACTAGTGATTGTCATGATACCAGGTATAGCTAAAGAGCTCAGGGAGTACTTTTTAAATAAATGGTTCATACAAAGAATAACTTACTAGCCCCTGGAAAGAATGCACCAGCAGATACATAAGGTACAGAAGCCAAGTTCTGGTTTAAACTCTTAGTCTTTTCTACATGGTAGATGGAGAGTCCCCACGTGGGTTACTGTAATTATTGGCTTTTTCATATCCAAAGTGACATTGTGTACCGCATAATGTTTGATAGACTGGTGGGCCACATATGTGACAATGGCTCCATAAGATTGCATTCCCTTGTTACAACCTGGGTGTCTTAATTTATGTAATTACACTTACTGTTTGATGGTTACTTAAAGGCAGAAGCACCTATCTGCACATTTCTCAGAACATATAACCATTTCTAACATATGTATAACTGTAATTAGGATTGAAATATCTCAGCATATTGGTGGAAAATCTGAGTAGGAATATTGAATTTCCCAGAAGATTATCTCAGGTTTTACTGTGAGCTCCTGGACACAAATATCCCAGAAGTGAGCCTTGTTCATCTGGACTATTGGCCTCTAGCAATTTCTAATGCAATGAAAAGTCATTCCACGACTCAGCACTGAGGAACAGGGCACAGCAACATGCCTTTCCATCTCCTCTCTCTCTGGTCTGCTTTCTTTTCCAGCCAGCAAGTGTGTGTTGTTCTGTGACTACAGAAATAGCATTCTAATTTCTGAAGATCATAGGGGAAAAAAAAACAAGACTGACACATGGAGGAAGGCTGGGTACTGCCTGTGGGGACACGGAAGATTGCATTGAATGGATCATTTTATTTTTATAAGTATATTCTTTTAAAAATAAATTAGTATTTCATCTGTTAGGATGCTAATTTGTGGTCAATCTTTCCATTACTCTTGCTCTACTGTGGCTTTCTCGTGAGTACTTATCATTTAAAGTACCATAACATTTTCTTAAGTTTGTCACAAGATCCATCTCTGTAACAACAATGTACATTACTTGAACACAGTGATAATTTTATCTTTTGTTCACAGTTATATCCCAAGTCCCTACTGGCACATAGTAGAAGCTGGGTAGCTATTTGCTGAATAAATGAGGCTGTTCATGTGGCTATCACAACCATCTAAGTAGGTATTTTTATCACTGTTATGTAAAAGAGAAAATGATAGTCTAAACCTTTTTATTTCTTGAGTTTATCCTTCAAACTTAGATGTCGTTTACTCTAATCAAGATTTTAAGTGAAATGAAACTAATATGGACACTGAATGCAATGTCTGTCAGTGAATTGAACAGTGTTTACCAATGGATGCAGGAAATTTCCAGGTGTCTACTCATGTAAAATCAAGGAGCTGTTATAAGACCAAGTATCCTCATGGAGAAGGACTTAGACATAGACAAGGAGAACCTGCTCATGGTTAATATCCAGTGTTGTCTGTCATTGCCAAAAGTGCTAGAAGTGTTTTTTATAAAATGGATTACCAGGCTATGGAGGGGCTTTGGAAGGAGGTAGCCTAGGAACCAGCAAGTTCTTGGAAACTAGGTAGAAGCCAGACTTCCAGGCAACTAGTATGAAACTAAATGTATTTTTCCGAGTCAGAACAGTTTCTGATTTGAAATAGTTTCTAATTTGAAAGTTTCTAAAAGTAAGCTTATAGACACGTAGTCTACCGTGGATGGGAATCATTTATTCCATAAACACATATAGAGTGCTGAGTTTCAAGGTTCTATCCTGTGCTGGATATGCATGAACGGAGTAGTTTAGGGCTACTGACTCAATGCTCTCGTGGTACTCATTTATTTGATTTGATTTAGCATTTGATTTTTTTCACTTGTTAGTGAATTCATATTATTAGTAATAATAGATGTTCAAATATTCTGTGAATAAAAACTGAATAATCAAATGAAGCCGTGAACAGGTCACATATTTTTCAGGAAAATAAAAGAAGAACAAATCAAGGATTATGTCAGCTGACTTTGAGTGGTCTAGATCAGTGGTCTAGAATGCTCTGTGCATGCACAATGATCTTTCTATGTCTGTTCTTAATTATGGGTTTCTGGGGCTGTGTCTTCTACCTGGCCCCCAACTATTCTGTTCTTTGAGAGCTTTGCAAGGCAGTCAAGGGTAAAGATGATGCTTCCTACAGAGGGAGAAATGAGGCTCAGAGAGCTGTAGGACCCACCACACAAGTAAGACAGTCTCCATGATTTGAGGATTTTACCCCAGTGAGATTATGCACTCAGTAGATACCATAATTATAATTTTAAATGTGCACCTGCTTGATGGACCAGTGATCTTTTCTCATGATACTGGGCAGCAACAGAAAGATGCAGCTCCCAACAACCTGCACAGTCATGACAGGAAGCACCCAATGCTGTACCACCAACTGCGTTGCGAAGCTGCTGTGTTCAGTAGGTTAGGTATATTGAGTGAATTTGAGACTTGTGGTGTTTTCAGTATATCGTGGGTTTATATCAGCATTATTCCACCCTAAGTCAAGAAACACCTTTACTAGGGCCAGGCTGTCCACTTAATCCTGTCACAAATTCCTATAGGCAACCTACAGTGCAGCAGATCTTCACAGCAGCTTTGGAGAAGGCTTAATGGGATCTCTGCTTTATGGACCACACAACTCATAATAACTTTGTCAAATTAAAAATGGTTTTGATTCCAGATAAAAGATCCCAAGGAAGAAAAGTGGATTATCCCCTTTCCTACCACTGGAACAAAATTTCTGATGCTCAAAATTAAAGAAGTTTCTGGTGCATGATCTTTATGGGTTCAGAATGTGGTCGGCTGGGTACAAACCAGAAAGGGATGGCAGAGGAAAGCTGATCATGCCTTAATGACTAGAAAGCGAGAGAGAGTAACAAGCTGGGGGAGAATAATGCCCTTCATCTTCATTACTTTTCTTATTGCTAAGACAAAATACTCAACACCCACAAGTTAAAGGAGGAAGGTTTGTTTATCTTAGGGGCTTCTAGAGGTTTCAGTCCCTCATTTGCTGGCTGCAAGGTAGGGTGGCCTCAGAGAGGAGAAACAGCTCATGCCAGGCAGAAAATATCAAAACAAACAAGGAGCTTTAATAGCATCTTTCTGTCCCTTTGATCTAATCCAGGATATTGATGGCAGGTAGCACTCACACCCTTAATCTCGGTACCCTTGAGGCTAGCATTGCACTGTGAATCAATCCCAAGGTATCCAGCCACCTCTGAAAAAGCCACATCTAGGACCACATGAGGTTTTAGGGGGAGAATTAAACACAAGCCATAAACATACCCTTCTAGGTTCCACACCCAGTGATACACCTGTTTACTCCAGGCCCCAGCTCTCAATAACACATGCGTCTAGGAACCCCTCAGTGAATCAATCCACTATTGAATACAGCACTCTCAAGATCAGAAAGCCTTCCATAAGTCCCACCTAGGATCATGTGAGATTTTGGAGGGACGTTTTAGACCTGAATTATAAGGTAGAAGGAAAATGAATGCAGACCACTTTTTCAAGAACCTTCCCAGGGGAGAGTTCTTGATTTGATTCGTGTCTTAATCACGTTCTACTCACTGGGCACCATGGCCATGTCACCACGGGCTCCTCCACATTCCACAGTGTTGCTCAACTCTGCCAGGATCAGGCCCTGGAAGTGGGCCAGAGTCCAAATTTATTGAACAGCTTTATTTCAACAACTCATAATTATTATGTGTTTGTTTCATAAAATTTCCTTGCCTTCATTCCAGCAAAAGCATTAATTATATTCCATAATCAAGATTGTCACAGAATGTACTCTATTGGCAAAATGCCACATAAGACAACTTTTCTCGATTCCATGTTAAGGTTTCTGACAGGTTTTATTTAGATGAAATCTGGAGTGTCTTCACTTTGCTGAGACCACACCCCACAGAAGTCATTGAAACTTTTAAAGTGAGACTTATATTTGGAAATGACCCATCATTGTCACAGACCCACATTCATGCACCGAGGGATAAACACATACAATAAATTGATCACATAAAAATATATGTATTTGATCATACAAAGCACCTCCCTGATGGTCATTTCCAGCATTTCTAAAGCAAGACCTGGATCCATAAAGAATATCTTCACTTTTTTTCTCACATCTTAATGCAAATACTCATGAGAAAAACTAAAAATACATGTATGTTGTTCAGTCTTGTTTTAATCTCTCCTCACATGGTACTATTCCTTTACTTACAATGAAAGGAACATTAGGCTGTCATAGATCCAGTTTTGAGATTATTTTATATGAACATTCTACACACCAGGCGATTATTTTTGTTCCTTTGTTTCAATGTCCTTATATGTTACCAGAATGACATTTTATGGCATATGTTACATGAAGTATTTTCACTTCTTTAAGCTTTTAAAAATGCATTCAGTGTAAGATACAACAGAGACCAGAAGTGGAGGAAAAGTGCCCCAAGTAAAACAAAAACCTTCTCTGTCTCACCACTAGCTGTTACCACCAAGAAATTCCATGCTTCAATATATTATAAGAGGATCTCATTGATATTTGCACTTCAGTAAAACAAAAATAAAAAAAAAAAGAGGATTTATTTGCAAATAAGAAACTTCAAGTGCAGAGAATCCCAGCTTCACAGGCAAACAAGGACAGAGGCCAGTTCTGGCTGGAGGACTTATATTTTCCTGAACACCTAGCAGATGCAGCCAAGAATAAGAAAGGCCCAGGGCCAGGACTGGGAGAGACCCTGCTAGTGGGCTTTCAGTTTCCACCCACTGATCATAATCACCCCCATTTCCTGACCCCTGACCAAATCTTTTTGTCAGTTTGCCTCTTATAAATGTAAGGGTGCCCTAACTATCTGACTCAATTCTTTTTTAGTTAGGGCAAACTGAATGGCATATGCTGCAGCGCACTAATCAGCTTTTCTTCTGGATGGTTAACAACCTAAATTCACAGATCAAACCTGGAGAAATAGAAGAGCCGCAAGGCCAGCCAGAATTTTGGCCCTAGCCTTTCAAGGTCAGCAAAGACTCAGGACATAGATGAACCTGTACTGTAACATCATGAAACTCAGTTGTGCCCCAAATTTTCTGATCAAGGAGATTATAGAGCCACATAGGAAAGAGACTGATGATCTATAGTGTGCCTGGGGAGAGTCACATGGAGAGAAAGCTTTCTCTCATGACACAGACATATGTTCTACAGAGTAAGGTACAGCATTACAAGATAAACCTTCACTGACTTCATCAGAAACAAAAGCTACATGTTTCGGTATATAGGTCTTGCTCTATCTTGGTCTTAACAATCCAGCAGAAAAGTATACATATGAGGTATATAACATGGGGCCATAATAATAAGTTGAGCTGTAAATAGCTATAGTCAACAACTTCTTCAGATAACTCACTATTATTGTGGAGTGCTGCACTGTGTTGGATTGTGTCGCTGAGTTCAGGCACCTAAATTGGTTTAATGACAATGGAGTGCCCATCTTTGACAGGTCTAGACAAAAAACGGAGTATACAAAGGAAGAATCATGATGTGTGTGTATAAACAGTACAGTTAGGATAAATATGCCGTGCTTCTGCATAATTCTATGAGAAGCAAGGTTTGCACTAATAGTGGTTGGACAAGATATTATGTCGGCTTCTAGTACTATGGACAACCACTAGGAAAATAACAAGATAGAAAGTATTAATTATTGAATCTGTGATATAATTCAGCTATAAAAAATAAGCTAAGTATACAGCTACACTCTCTTAATTCACTGATTAGAGACATCTGCTATAATTGTGTCTGTAAGTACAATATCATGTATGCACCTTGTACAATATCAAAACATTACAAAAACAGTTTTCAGTGTATTAATTTATCGAATCTGTCCTGTTAATTTGTCTTGAAACTGTCTCATTGCTATTTATTCTTCAATAAAATAAAAAAAATAAAAAAAAATTTAATGGCAATGGAATCCCCATCTCTGACAAAACTAAACAAAAAGGGGATATAAATGAAGGACTGTTTTGTAACTGTAGATACAAAATAGGATAGATATTCAGCTACTTTCTTTTAACTCAATGATAAGAAGGATTTGTACTAATAGTGTTGGACAGGATATCATGTCTGCATCTTGTACTGTGAATTACTACTATGAAGATAACTGTATGCAATGTATTAATTGTTTTAACTCTCTTGCTTACCTGTTTTAAAACTGTGTTATTGCTATTTGTTTTTCAATAAAATTAATAAAAAAGAAAAACAAAAAGAGAACTGAAATTTAAATCTCAAAAAAAAAAAAAGATGACAGAGTTCATCTTTTCATTCATGTGTTTACCTATTTGGACTTTTATAACTGCAACTTTTATCAATAACATGTAGTTGGGAATCTTACTTTTTAAAAACTCCACTCCAATAAATGTTACCTTTTAATTATAAAAAAAATTAAAAAAATAAATGTAGGGAAGTGGGGCACAAGCCCTGGGGTAGAACCATTCACTCCAGAGTCTGGTTTTGTGTCTACCTTTGGTCTGATTCTGTGCCTCAGATTCCTAGTATGAAAAGTGGGCAGAGTAGTTTTTCTTCTGTCCACCTTATAGGCAAGCACAGCACATTGGGCATGCATGTCCTTTGAAAAGACAAATGTCAGCTTTCAAAAACGTGTTAATTTAGTTATTCATACAAATTTAATAATGTTTACATGTATTCATTTCAAACTATTTCTGCTGTTTCATGTTCAACATGTGAAGTGACTTTACTTTTTAAAATTTTTTAAAGAGAATAAAAAATAGTAATAAATAAAAATGAAACAAAACATCCACTAGAAATGACATAGAATTTCACTAAATAAATCAACAGAATTTAATGGTTCTTATATAGAATATTGTTGTCTTCAAAGTAGTTGTTCAGATTATCATATATAAGTATGCAAAATTGGTAAAATACGTTAAAAATTAAGAAACAATTCAAGCATTAACTGTTCTTTTCAATAGACAAGTAGAAATCAGCAGTACAATTATCCAAGCTATCCTGTGTATGTACATACATATTTTTTCCCTTCCTTCTTTCTTTTCCCTCATCCCAGTTGGTCTTTCTCTTTGAACAGTTTCTTTCTCTTTTACGGTGTCTACTGTATCTTTTAGATTTTATTCACTCTTTCAGGTTCTTTTGCTAGAGAGACAATACAATGTTTATGTTTACTCAGCAAGTCTGATTTATTTCATTTAGTGTCTCTAGTTGTATCCACTTACCTATAAAAGCCTCAAGTTAATACTACAGTATAGCTGAGTAGTACTCCATTGTATAAAAGTACCAAACCTTTTTTACCCAATTTCTCAGTTGAAGGGCATTTGGGTCATTTCCAAGATTTAGCTATGGCGAATTGTGGGTGAACTTGTATCACTGTGGTATGATGTTTTCAGTTCTTCTGCAAAAATACCCATGAGGAGATTAGCTGGGTCAAATGACATCACTAATCCTACTTTTCTGAGGAATCTACACATTCATTTTCATAATGGGCATCTGAGCTGATTACACATTTCTCAGAAGAAGAGATACAAATGGCAAGTAAATATATGAAAAAATGTTCAACATCCTTGGTCATTCAATAAATGCAAACTAAAACACTGAAATTCTATCTCACCCAAGAAAGAATGGCTAGCATCAAGAAGTCAGACAATAACAAATACTGGAGGGGTTGTGTGAATAAAGGGACCCTTCTCCACTGGTGTTAGGAGTATAAACTGGTGCAACTTTTAGTCTTTTCTTCTCTTTTCTTTTCTTCTGTATTTTAGCGAAGGGTATACAGGATGTTCAGGGTATCACTACTAGATCAGACTCATTGTGATCTGCCTATTTACAGCCTCCTAAGAGCTGGGATTACAGATGGGTACCACTATGTCCAGTCTCAATTGCTCTCTCAGCATGCCCCAGGGGCACAGCAGGCCCAGGGATTGAACCACCAGCCCTGCGCCTTCTTGCAGAACTTTCACTTTTGATGTTTCTAAAATGCCTTTTGACCTCTAGCTGAATTCTCCAGAGTGCACTCTCTTCACCTGCATGGAATTCCCTTAAGAGAGACCTGCTTTGAAGTTTGAAGGCATCACCACACAGACACTAGAAACTGCCTCAGATCCTAAAACCCTTCCACGCTCTGTGAACCTTTGCAATCACTCTACTCTAGCTTCTCTTCTGGAGCTCTTTAAGATGACTATTTATGAGAGCCAAACTTGAATTTGTAAGAGCACAGTCCCAGGAAAAGTGTGTAATTCCATTAAATAATTCTGTGAGTGCTTGCCTGGTGAGCGCAGGGTCCTGAGATCAATCCCCAGTACCAGAAAAAAACAATTCTGTGAGTGTTCACACACACAGCGTGTGTGTGCATGTGTGTGTGTGTGTGTGTGTGTGTGTGTGCACAGATGCGTGGGCTAAACCACTTCCACGGAGTGACCACTAGGGTTCTCAAAAACTAGACCTGATTGCAATGATGTCACACAGATAGGCCTTCCTCAAATAGTGATTGGTTGTCATGAAATAAAACCCCTACATGAGTGCACTGTGACACAAATCTTGTTCAAGACTCAATCCTTGCATGCAGTGAAGTCCTCTCTTGTCACTTGGAGCAAACTGTCTCTAACTTGGAGACCCTCACTGGCTCCCATGTGGGAGAAAGCAAGAAGGAGTTTGAGGTCTCTGCTCTGCCCTCACCCTTCATCCCTGTTTTCATCTAAGAGGGGGTGTGTTGGTCCTCAGTCATTCTCCAAGAAGATCCTGGCCTGAGTTCTCTGTGGCTTTACACTGAAGATTATAAACAGGAGATGAGCTAGGACAAAGAAGCACCTATGAACTGAATCCTCTGAAACAATAAACTGAAGTAGATCTTTACCACTTTAAACTGTGGGTGTGAGGTACTTTATCCAGCAATGAGAAAGCTCACCAATATATGGGGGAGAGGTCAGTGATGGGAGATGGTTGGACAAATAGCCCTGCATTCATCAATCTGGTTGCTTTCTGAGTAGTTCATGGAGAAAAATTAATAGCAGGAATCTTGTGATATCATTAGGATCATTCAGGAACAATCTAGGCTAATTGTTTTGGTGTCTCATCTGAAAACTCAGCATTACATTTCAAGTTCTAGAAGGTGACATGAGATCCATGCCAGCCAGGTTTGAGATGTCACTCGACACTTCCTGGTCTTGCTAAACCTACTACTATCTAAGGCAGCCTTCAGACACATAGTGGTGATGTCAACATGTGACTTCTATTGTTGCCTTCTTTGTTTCCATTCCTGTAACACTGGACTTCCCTAGCCCCATCCTCCCCCAATTTCTCCATCACCCTTCTACTCTGTGCCAAGTTTTACACTGAACCTACTTTTCTACCTAGCTACAGATCGACAGTGTCCTTAACCAGATTTGCAAAGCCCCAATTCACCCAGCCTGAGTAAGGTTTCTTGTAGATTGGGTGGCCAAGAGTAACCAGGACACACTAGACCCACAGAATTCAACCCATTGTAGAGCATATTTTGAAAGCAATTACACAATCACAGATCTAAGTTTTAGGGCTCATTGTAAAGATGGAGAAGTAAGGCTCAGGGTAAACAAATCCTTCCAGCAATTCAGCACTGGGGCTAGGGCTGCTGCCATGATGGGAGTAATGCAGTTCCTCAGAGAGTGGGTTACTTACCACACTTGTTATCAAGCAGGGACCCCCTTCCTATCCTCTCCTGTTTCCTGTCTCTCCACGTGATCACTTTCAGACACGCACACTTCTTCCACTTTTTGCCAGATATCATGCTAGAAAAAGTACAAGCGAAACTGAAGTCTCTTTTCCTTATCAGTTACTTAGCCTTAAATATTTGTCATAGCAACAGGAAGATAGACAAAAACAATGGCAATGGGGTAACAAAACGACATGGAATAAAGCATGCTCCTATGCAGCTAAGGTGAAGATAGATAAATCATCTTAGGCTACCCAGATGGGCCAGATGTGATGTTAGGCATCCACAAAGAGAAAGGGGGAGGGAGGAGAACAAGTCAGAGTCAAAGACAGAGCTGAAGGTGGCAGGCCGTGGGTGTTAAAGATAGCGAAAGAGCTCTCAGCAGAGAAATGGGAGCAGCTTCTAGAAACTGAAACAGGCAAGGCTACGGCTGTCCTCTGGAAGGCCCAGATGTGGCACAGTCCTGCTGACACCTTCTCTTTTCCCAGTGAGGACCCATGTTGTATTTCTGACCTCCAGACCTGTAAGAAAATCAATCTGGGTTGTCTAAAGGTGCTACACTTGTGGTAATTTGATACGCAGTCATCTGAAACCCACATATGCATGCACAGAGATCTCTAGTCATTCAAATCTCTGCTCAAGAGTCACCTCCGATGAAAGAACCCACCTGCAGCACAGGTAAAGTGGCCTGCACTGTCCTGGCCAGTTGTCCCTTCCTGTCATTCTTCAGCGAACTCCTGTCACGCGCCTGCTCACTGTCTTAGCTGCATCTGTCCTCCCCATTGAAGTGCAACCCCGGGAAAAGAGGCTTCTGAATCCTTTCCCACTTCTGTGTGCTCACACTGGCGCCTTGTCCAGCAGGGAGCAAGGCATAAGGCATAACAAAGGTGCTGCTGGTGATCCCACAGCAGGGTGCAGCTCATCACACAGACATAGTACCATGAGGTCTGCAGACGTTAGGAGACCTTTTCTTGCACTAGGAGAAGCTGGGTTAGCTCCAGACACCCCAATCTGGACCTGGACCTGCCCTGGCCACCTAAGGACTGTAGGACCTGTGCATTGTCTCACGCCAGATATATTCTTCCTATGCAACACAGAAACATCAGCCTCACAGAATGTGAAAGGGATCTCATGTCGTTCTGTCCTGACCTTATCCTCAACACAGCCACCAGGGTGGGCCTGAGGACCCCAGTGCACAGGCAATGTCCTTGGGGATTCCAAGGAAACAAACTTGCCAAAAGCCACAGCCATGAAATGTCCCTCCCAGGCAAGAGGCAGCAAAGGTGTTGCCCAGATCCGGCTTTCCCATCCCAACACCTATGTGAAGCTGGCAATATCGAAGACTGCCAGGGTCTGTCTCTGCATCTGCCTGGAGGTCTTAAACTCTGCAGGGCCACTCTGAGTGTCCCAGGAGATGCCCTCCTGTACACAGGTACCTGGAGAGCTATCAGGCAGGTGACTGTGCCTTCTATTTTGGGGACTGCTTCTACAATGCCTGTCTTACCGATGGGGCCATAACTTCTATGGAGTCAGAGAACCCTTCAGTTTGGGACCCACATGGGCTCCTGGGTGCCTGGCACAAAGCCTGCCATGAACTGGCTCCCACACAATTGTAGCACACACCACTGGCTGCAAATGCAGGGCTCTGAGTGCCAGCAACAAACCCCAGGAAAGCTGGTCTCCTCATGACTAGCCAGGTCCTCTCTTCTGTTCCCACTCCAGCTACCAGGAAGCAGCACTGCCCTTCAGCTTGTGGACTCAGTAGTGGGTGCTGCTCCTGGAAGGGCCCCCAACTGCCCCACAGATTCTAAGCCTTCTCCCTCCTCCAAAGAAATATCCAGGACAGGAAGCCCACCACAGAGCACCGAAAGCCCCTCACCCTTTTCGAAATCTCTGCTCAGTTTGTTCATAACCAGGCAACCTGAAGCTTTAGCAGAATACATTTTTTTCCCTCCTCAAGATTCAGAGAAAAAAAAATATTTGAGATATTTTTAACTGAGAACACCCAGCCCCACCCCCGACACCCTCTCCAGAATGCATCTATGCTCATACATCCTATCTCTGCCTCCAGAGACAAGGAGGCTCCTGTGTTCTGAGGCCAAAGCATTCAGGCCATAAATCTTCATTGGGGGCTGGTAATCCACATGGAGAGGAATGACAAATGCTCTATTTAGCTCTATTTCCAAGGAAATTAGAATTACAAATTGAAGCCATCACTAAGGTCTGCTTGAGCATAACCTTTGGAAATAAAGGTGGGGATGCAGGGTCCTGGCATCAGACTGGCCAGGTTCACTGTCAGGTCTGCTTTCTGGAAATCTGTCGCCACCATAGGTGTTGCCCCTTCCCTTTCGGTAGCTCATATGGGCCCGGAGTACAGTTCTGGCTCTGTTTCCTGCTGAAGGGACTACCAGACCAGGTGAGCCATCGTTTCCTGGGAAAGTATGGAAAAGCACATCTTTAATTCAGAAGATATCTTCACTAGAATCAATTTAATTGAAAAACAGCATTGATGAAAATCAGTGAGACTTGAAAAGGCACT
This sequence comes from Ctenomys sociabilis, assembly GCA_004027165.1. Classification (NCBI taxonomy): domain Eukaryota; kingdom Metazoa; phylum Chordata; class Mammalia; order Rodentia; family Ctenomyidae; genus Ctenomys; species Ctenomys sociabilis. Next base: position 65,027 of record PVKA01003714.1, on the reverse strand, counting down.
GAGACACATGCCCTCCTGTCAGAAATGAGTGGGAGTCAGGCTCTGTAAAGAAGCATGGACAAGGGCTCTGGCAGGACTCTAGCACCCCATGCTCCTCTGCAGGGTCCCCGTCCCCACATTCCCCAGGCCCAGGTATGCAAGTCTGACCTGACTTCTACTTTGAAAACCGTCATGTCCTCTCCAAGCCACTGAGAACTGGAAGGGAAGATGTCTGGGTGGCATTTGTTTTCGTTGCTTAATTTTGCAATAGGCAAAGACATGTAAGGTGAACTATTGATTCATATGGGTCAGGTTCCAGGAGCCCTGGGTTTCGGTGCAGTTCCTGTCCCACTTACAACCCTGGTGAAGTCACCAGATGGTCCCACTTGTGATATCAATACAGCCACCAACCCTTTGAGAATATTCAGCACCTTTTTGTTTTCTTGGCTTATTTAACTACCATTTTCATAGCTAAGTGGTAAGCACTGTGCCCAGTGCCTCAAGAGTACCAAGCAATGTGATCCTTATACCAGGCCTGTGAGGGGAGAATGATTTCTGTTCTCTTTCCTTCGGAAACTGGAAAGATGCAGAACAACTTGCCCAAAGTGACAATGAGCCATCTAGCAGGCAGGGTTCAAGTCCTGGTGGTCTGGCAATGATAAGGGGATGATGCTATACACCGCAAGCTCTTCTCCCCTGTAGTCCCCCAGGGGAGCTCAGAGCATGTGGGCTGCAGTGTGCCTGCTCTTGGTTCAGGCTGTGCCCCCTGGAGCCGCCCTCATTTGTCCCCTCCATGCTGCCTCCTGCTCTCCTCATTCGCTGGAATGTAGCTCATTGTGAATGCTCTGGGTTCAATCCCAATACCACCAAGTAAATAAATAAATCAGCCAACAGTGAATCCTACTTTACAGATCTCTGCAACCTAAGTATATTCAAATAAATAAGGCTCTGAGGTTTGGTACAGAAAGAGCAGTGCTAGGTAAATGGGAAGCGATATTGTTGATACATGAATAATGGAACACCATGGCTGATGATGGAGCTGCGCTGCTCCATGGGATAACAGGTGGCACAGGGAATAGGGTTTGCCAGCAGTGAACCTGAGTGTAATTAAGCATCAGATCTTGGTCATACCACTTGATGTCATTGCTTATTAAAAGTTAGCCCTTCAAGGTCAGTGAGGACCAGGACATAGGAGAACCTGTATTGTAACATCATGTAACTCAGTGATGTCCCAATCTTACTGATCAAGGAGATTACAGGCCACAGAGGAAAGTGATCAATGATGAAGAGTGTGCCTAAGGAGAGTCATATGGGGAGAAAACATTCTCTCAGGCTTTCACAGAGAGCAAATTGGTCAAGCAATGGTCATGACTCATCCACATGGCTGACACCAATCTACAAACTGTGGTACAGGGTTTCAGGGTAAGTCCTGAGGGGATTTGACTGACTTTATCAGATACAAAAGTTACATTTCTTATTATATAGGTCTTGCTTTGTCTTGGTCTTAACTATCCAGCAGAAAAGTATAAAAACAAAGTATAAAAAGTGAAGCAATATTAACATGCTGAGCTGTAAAAGGCTCAAGTCAACAACTTCTAACATTGCCAGTCCTATGGATAACCCACTACTATTATGGACTACTGGACTATATCAGAATGTTTTGCTGAATTCATATACCTACAATTTTTAAATGTCAATGGAATACCAATCTCTGACAAAACTAAACAAAAAAGGTGATACAAATGAAGGACCATTTTGTATCTGTATACAAAATAGTTAAGATAGACATATAGCTACTTTCTCTTAGTTCAGTAAGAAGAAAGATTTGTATTAATAGTGTTTGTGGACAGGATATCATGTCTGAATCTTGTACAATGAATAATCACTAAGACAACAATATGCAATGTATTAATTATTGAAACTGTCCTACTAATCAGCTTTGAAACTGTCTCATTGCTATTTGTTTCTCAATAAAATAAATAAATATATTAATCATTTTGGCCCATCTCTCTTGGTTAGAAGATCAAGGGGACAAGGTATCTATCTAAAAGTGATTTGGAAATTACAAAATTTATTGTAATTACAAAAATTACAAAATTACAAAAATTATTGAGCTTTGTTCTTCAAACAGGATTATATTTTTATTATATGCTCTTATATTCATATTACTGTCACTTATTACTGCTTTGAGAAAGCAAAACCTGGCCTTTGAAAAGGAATAAAAATGAGACCCAAGGTCAAGAGGATGAGCCATCCCTGAGCATAGCTCCCAGGGGAAAAAAGGAGAAGCAGGGAGATTCCTGAGCAAGGGATCCCTCCTGTCTTCCCAAACCATCCAACCCAGGATAGCCACTGGGCTTCCTGTCCCCTCCACCAGAGGCAGCAGAGATGGGCAGAGTTGGGTAATCTTCCATTTCTCTATCCCATGTGTCTAACCCCATGCCCAACTCAAACATGTTTGAGTAAAAATGACTGAATGAAAGAATGAATTACTAACTGAACATCAGGGACAAACTCAGAAGCAACCAGACAGAAGAAGGGGAAGAACCCTTTCAGTCCCCAAATGCCATCATTTGTTCCCTCCTCTGGGTTCTCTTAGTAGGGCATTACTATAAGTATGATTAACCTAAAGAACTAGAACCTTCACTACCAACATCAGGGATTGAGCTCTTACTACAGCTAAGCACTCCCATATAAAATCCATTCAAACTTCACAGCTATCCCTTTTTATGGATGAGTAGTCAAGACTCACAGACGCTACAGAATTGGCCCAAGCTCATGGAGTTCCTAAAAGCTTGATTTAATCCTGAGTCATCTCTTTCTGAGGCCAGCACTCAGCTGTTTTCTTGCACTTCTTCTTGTGAAACATTCCATGATTCTCCTGACAGAAGTCTGACCTAGAGGCTCTGTGGCTCTGAGAGTTTACACAGTGCTGGGCAAGGTAGCAGCCTCCACGGACACCTGCGGAGGTGACTCTTCACCGCTGAGGTCTTTATAGGCCTTAAAAAATCCAAGCTATGTTTTCCCTTCCAAAGATCCCCCAAGACCTCCTGGGACATGTTTAGTCCTAACGGCTGTGTAGTAGCATGGATCCTCTGCCCTCAAGCTCCTGTTAAGACAATGTGTAAGTAACCATGGCCAACTAGATTGATATCTTCACACTATGAAAAGTAGCTTGACAACCTGCACCACAAAACACATTTCCCATCATACAGATGGAGTACTTGAAAAAAAAAAGCTAAGAGTTGAAAAGACAGAACTTTGGAAGCCCAAGGTCTGGCCTCCTCTGTGACTAGCAAACTGTTTCCATGACAAATGTTAGCTACTTTTCTGTCCGTGCTAAAATAGCTAAAAACCCAAAGTTAAAGGAGGAAGGGTCTATTCAGCTCCCAGTTGGTAGAGGTTTCAGTCCCTAATGGGCTGGCTCCGGGGGGAGGGGGGCGGTGGCATGTGGCAGAGGGTAGCAATTCTTAGCTGCAAAATGCAGCTAAAGCAACAAGGAACCAGAACATCTTTGTGCCATTTACAGCTTATCCAGACAGTTAGGATTAGGGCAGTGCCAAGCCAGTCAGAGGACTGGTTAGTAACCACATACCCTTAATCCCAGCATGGGACACTAGGTTCAGCCACCTCTGGAAAAGCCCCGTAATCACGTGTGCGGCATGAGGCACACGGACACAAGCCTCACCACTCCCTCCCCTCTCTAGGCTCAGCTTCTTGGTGCTTTAAGCTAAAAATAGAGCTATACTGTGCAGGTCTCCTCCAGGCCTCAAATGCTCTGGAATATGACAAAGGCCAAACAAGGCAACCGGGATGAGTCCACATGTCAGCAGAAATTCCCAGGGAACGCATAATTACTGGCACTTAACCAACCTGTAGTTAACTCCAGGTAATTTCCAGAGGATTTACTGCAACTCTGAAAGCTATTTTGTGAGGGAAGTGATGTATATTTAATACGGACTGCACAGGACTTGTCCATCTCCAAGCCCATAAATTGCCCTAGGCGTCAGGAGGACAAAACTGCCAAAGGCTTGTTACAAGCAAACTGCCTCCCAAACAGAAACCAGGATTTATAGAAAGCTGCAGAAAAGATGTAGGAGGAGATGGATTTAAAGCCAGAAGTATGTGAGAGCCTGTGTGATGTGCGCGAGCATGTACACAGGGCCTGAGGAAATCAAAACATGGAAGTCAGAGAGGAATGCCCAGTGAGCCCATTCCCACAGGGGCTGCTTTTTTTATTGTTGTTGTTCAATCTCACCCAGCAATAATTTCCTGAGCTTTCTGAGCACCAGGAGCCTGCTGGAGGGAAATGAGGGGGAGTCCCAGGGAATCTGACAATGAACCAAGTCACATATGGGACAAGGGGAGCCCCGCCCTGCTGGAGGCTCTGAGTCTACCTAAGAATACTTCTGATGCTCATCTTTTTCATCCCCAAGAAGAGAATCCAAAACATATGCCATGAGGCCTGTTGCAGGCTTCAAAAGGTGACATATGCAAAAGAGATGTTTAACAATTAGTGACAGTGTGACTATGCATAACTAATTCAGAGCCAAGCAGACAGGCAAAGGTACAAAGGAGAGTCACTCAGTCTCTGGGAGAGGGACAGGGAGACTGCGCTCTGAGAGAGGAAAAAAGAAACAGTGGCTGGGTGTGTGTGAGGAGCAGAAAAGGAGAAAAAACAAAAACAGCGAAGTAACCACAAAAGATGAAGGAAGGGGAATCATAGTGCAGTCAAGGCCATAAGGAGAGAGAAAAGCAAAGAGAAGATAGGCCAGAAAAGAGACAAGAAAGAAGGGAATTGATACAAATGCCTACAGTTGATTCACCAAGAACTGGTAGGGCTGGCAAGGTAGATCAGCAGACTAAATGCCTTCCTGGCAAGTTCAGGGACCAGGGTTTGATCCATGCTGTGCCAGTCCCACCCTTGGGCACACTCAATCAGCAACCAAGTTTAAGTGTGGTGGCACGTGCCTGTAATCCCGGGATGGGGAGGCTGAACACAGGCACACACAACAAAGAGCTGGCAGCATAAGCACATGATTTAGAGACTCAGCTACAAAAGTGGTTCCCCAGAGGGTCCTGTCACGGGACAGAAGCGGGGACTGTGGCTTTTCACTTGAAACTTGCCTATATAGTTCAGAGCTTGAACTACATGTATGTGCACCTTTGATAAAAATCAAAATGACTAAAAATGTTTCTAAAGAATGGAAAGGAAATGTAGGTTACTACTGAGTAATTGGAAAATGCTGCCTATTATGTTATCCTCATACCCCCCAGGGTTTAAGCCCTCTTCACTTTCCCTCTAAGAGCTTTAGGGAGGCTTCGAGGCCCAGGAAGCAGAGAACACAGCTGCCAAGGCCAGTGCTACCTGGTGACAGTTTCTGTTGCTGCTGCCCTTCTCCCAAGAGCCTCTCTGCCCATTCTGCAGTAGTTGCCATGCTGTCTCATAGTCCCCAGGATGGGAAGGCATCCAGCAGCATATCCAACTGTGGCTAAGTCGCTGAGTCTCTAGCCTGGAAACCAAAAATATCAGGTCAGTCCCTGTCTAGGAATTCAGAAAGAAAGCAGGCAACCATGGTTCTCTGCAGATATGAAGAACATGCAGCAGAGGCGGATGACAGCTGGTGTTTAAGCAAACCTCCAGCTTGGGCTCTAGGTGTCTCAGGACCCTGAGTAAAGCCCCACATTTCACTCTAACCCTTTCCTGGTCACCTGTAGGGTCCAAGAGCCTCAAAGCTCCATGGGACACCTTAGATGCTTTGACATGGGCTTCTGCCACCATCCTACAAAAGTGTCAAGAAGAACCCAAAGCTGACATCAGCAGGTACAGGTCTTCTCCAGAGCATGTTAGGTTCTGATGTAGGAAAGGGATAGACGTGAGCAAGAAGGATGTGAATCTGAGGACTCTGTATTTGCAGTGCTGCTGTTTTCTACCTAAGGAAAAGCCTCAGCAAAAAGCAATCTCTGGCCACAGCTAGCAAACTATTCTTTGCATTTCCATGTTTCCAACCCACGATCTGTGCCATTTGGATTTCATTGTCTAAAAATATCTCCCAAACTTCCAAGACTGTTGGCATGGGCTGGTGGACTCACATTTTTAATCCATTTGCAAATGTTTTCACACAGCTCCCCACCCCCCTCGAATTTTATTTCTTGCTGAATCACTTCCATCATTCAGTCTGGCATTTATTGTGAGCAGGAAGGAATCATCTTGAACAGAAATGTCATCTCTGGCCCTGGAGGCTCTTGAGGCTGCAGAGAGTGAGAGGAAGAAGGGCCTGTGATGACTGGAGAGGAGTTTGTTGCTATGGTACCCAGGGAAGAGCACAGAGTTTGGGGTAGATGTGTGGCTCTGTGACCCTGAGCCAATCACTGAACCTCTCTGAGTGTGCTTCCCCACCCACAGGTGGCAATGATGAAATTCCGTTCAGCAGAGCTTCTGCAGAGCCTCAGCGGGTTAGAGCACCACGTGAACCTCCTCACACAGGCACACGGCAGGAGTTCCCTAATGGCTCCATTCTGAATTCTAGCTGCCATCCTGGGATGCATTGTGTAATGGCCACATGTCTTCGTACGCCCCCATCCCTTCCCCAGCCTGTGGCAAAGTCATCCTTACAAAACACAAATCTGATGGTGCCAGTCAGAGCAGGGAGCTGGAAAGAAAATCCTGAGAAGTACAGGCCCAGGAAAGAGGGGAGGAAATGGAGGCTGTATGGGCCGAGAGGAGTTTGTCTGGGGTTAACAGGCAATGTGGGAGGACCACCAAGCACAGACACACCCCTGAAGTCACATTGGAGGAAGACCACTATGCCTGCCCAGGGTGTAGGATGACTGACTACAGAGGAAGCAGAGGGAATACTGTGGAGAAGAGGCGGAAGGGGAGGGGCTACCCAGCATCCTTAGCTGGGCTTCTGGGGCAGGGCTGTGACTCCACCAGCTTGTATTCTCTAGCTCTTCCTGTAAGGCTGCTGCACTGCTCTGTCCTGCAGGTTCCTTCATGCCTGTAGTATCCCCAGCCCCAGGTTCAGAGGTCAGAAGTACCTCTGTGATTTCCTGGAAAGTCTACCTCCTCCCTTCCTGTGTATGTGACTATCAGTTTCTGTCTGTATGCTGCTGCCAACCTGAAAGACTCATGCCATCCTCCAAAGTGGAGTGATACCACATACTGCACACAGGCTGGCAAGGCTGTCACTGAGGACACAGCCAAGGATGTGGCCATGAGCAGGCCTGGCACAGCCAGGGGTCAGAACCTCCTAAGAAAGTTACGTGTTCTTGCCAGAAGCTTGTCCATGCAGACCACATGGACGTTGGTGAGCTGAGCTTTCCAAGACAAACCTCCAATGTCATGTGTAGATCTGGAGTTCTGCCTGGAACTCAGCTTGGAGATTACAGGGCCCGAGGGCTTATTAGCTCACAGCATTTGTCCAGCAGGGACCCTGTCCTCACACCATAGCTGGTACTGTGAAGGATCAGAAAACATACTGCCTACAACAGAGTCAACACCTAGGTCAGATACTGGGGCAGACCCTGCCAAGGCAACCTAAGCTGGGAGAATCTGAGTATCAGGCCTGATGGAGGTCAGAAACAGAGACTCCACTAAGGATGAGGAGAAGACCACAGGCTTGCGTTGGCCCATCTGGCCCCACCCCAGCTGCCTAGCTACTAACTGTCTGTTCCTGAGCAAATTGTCCAAGGTCGCTGAGCCTCTACAGTCTCATTCCCACCCTGGGTCTTAATGAGATTGTAATCAATCATAAGTTGCCTAGAGTGTTCCCAGCCATGGGAGCAATGGGCAAAATGGCTCAAGGAGCCAGAGAAAATCAGAGAGGGGCTAGGATGCAGTCAAAGCAGTAAGAGGCTCTACACAGCCATGTTCTTCACAACAGCCAGAAGGGAAAGCAGCCCATGTGACCAGTGACAGATGAATATAGCCTTTGCCTATGATGGACAGCCATGGAATGGAAGGGCTTTCAGCACATGCCACAGCTGGGATGAGCCCTGCGGATATCAGGCTCACCCAGTTACAGGAAGACAGCAGTGCATGGGGTGCTTACTGAAATCAGAGTCATACATGGAAAACAGAATGGTGGAAAATGAAGATTCACGGTCTATTAGTATAAAGGTTTAGTCTTGCAATATGAAAAGCATTCGGTGGATTAACGGATGGATGGTGGCAATGACTATCCATCACTGTCAGTGGACTTAGTGCTGCTGACTGTGCCCATAAGAAGTTAAAGTGTGAAATATGCAAAAGGGCCTGTGCTCTTGCTTGGGGGCCCCAGTATGAGAGCTCTGTACCCCTATTTGGATTTATTCATCTTTTTAGTGAGATTTACAGCAAGAATTCCTTACAGAATCTTACAGTGAGATTCCTAGGGGTCATGACTCAGTCTCACCAGTGTCACCATTGTCACCAAAATCACAGCAGATTTACTCCATTCCCAGTGCTCTCGCACGTGCTGTACCTTGACTCACTCACTCAATCCTAACGGCACCCAGTGATCATCTATTCCCATCCCCAAGTTATGTACAAGGGAACTGGAATCCAGGGCAGCGAAATAACTCACCCATGGCCATACTCATGGTCAGAGATGCCCCCTCAAGTCTGGCTGCCCACGACTTTGCGTGTGGCACATCAGTCACATCTTCATGTCTTCTCTCGCTCATTAAACCCAACTGTGTAGACTCCTAGATCAGCGAGTTCTGCAGCCCAGTGAGGGCCTGTGTCATGGTGGCATCCCAGCAGCAAATGCATGACTTCTGCATTTACCAAGTCAGCACATTCCACTGCTATTTTTTCTTTTCCAGATGGAAGCAAAAAATCCGCATCTTAATTTGTTTCATGCAGTGACACTAATTAATGTTCCATACACCAAGGTTTGGGGATTGAGCTGTGTGTGTGTGTGTGTGTGTGTGTGTGTGTGTGTGTGTGTGTGTGTGTTACATGTTCTTGCCTGTGTTTTCTGTTCAGGTAACTTTTGAAATGATGTATGTGGGTATTTCACCTTCACCTAGCTATTTATAGAGTTCAGAAAGCAACTAGAAGCCATAAGAAAAACTTCAGCTGCAATCTGCAGTCACCCCACAGGTGTGATCAACCCTTCAGCCTCCTGTATGTGCTTGTTGACTCATCTCTTGCAATGTGAGCACTGGGAGTCTTGGCCTAGAGCATTAGTCAGGGTTGTAGCATGCAAACAAGAAATTCTATAGTGCACAGAGGCTACTGACTCTCAAAGAGAGGTGCTTCCACTCCAGTCAGAACCTCTAGGAAGGTCTGGGATGGGATGGAAAGGCATGGCAGAGTTCAGATGCTTTGTGGGCAACAGTGGGCAGAGAATAGGGTAGAGAAAGTGTGTAGCATTTTGAAGCCAAGCCTTACGACCAGCTCCCTCTCCCTTTAAGCGTGCCTGACTCCACATGTACATAACTTGACCTGATCATGTTCTCTCTAGTTATCAGGTGAAGGGTAATTTTTCTCACCATGAGTTGGTGATGGGCAACAGGGTGTCTGAAACACCCCTGTACTCTAAGACTGTGCAATAAGTCAGGAACCACAGCAGAGCAAAAGGACTAGTGACAAGAACCGCCTGGAGAAGTAATGATCTGTGATAAAACAAATCAGTCTTCTTTTCTTGTTCTGAGATCTGAAGAACTGAAAAACATTTCAGCACTAGGCAGCTAGGATCAGATGTACATTGTCCGGCCACAAACTTCCACCTGGGAAAAGGTGCCACCATCAGTCTGTGATCACTCATGTCCTATAGAAACCATTCCTAAGTCAGTGCTGCAGCAAGGTGGTCTTACAGCAGCCTTCTGTGTCTTCTCATTTGTGAGCTTGCTGCTTAAAACCTTTTCGCTGGCACCACTTTGCCTCTCAGTTGATTGACTTCTGCTGTACAGCAAATAAACCAAGCCATGTGGCAACAATTCCTGCCCACTGAGGATGGGTCCTTCTGTAATGCTAGTAGGCTCTCCCTGAGAAACCCTAAGAAATCACCAACCACCTAATTTTTCTGGGAAAGGTTTTGAAAAGGTGAGATACTCCTCACATGGCGTGTCTTGTCCAAGGTCACACACCAATGTCATAGTTAAGTCACTCTGTTCCTGCTCCATTTCCTGTTCCATTCTCCAACTCCCATGTAGATCTGCTGGCTGCAGCTGCTGAAGAAGGCTTTCACTTTCCCTACCTGCTGCTGTCCATCATTGCCAGGCTTTGCCAGTCGCTCCCTCTGCCTCAAGTCCTGATGCAGATCTGGCCTCCATTCCATCCTCTCAAGCCTAATCCAAGGGCTGCCTCCTCCAGAAAGCTTGCCGAATCTCTGTCTCAGAAACAGCCCACGACAGTCTGTCTGCATTTTGTCAGCTTGCATTTGTATGACAGTTATTACCATTGCCATCAATAGCATCAAGCTAGCTGCTTTACAGCCATCATGGCACCCTGCGGTCACTGCTGTCTACAGGCACTGGTCACACTATGCCATTTCACCAACAAAGAATAGGGGCTCAGAAAAGTTAGATAATGCTGGAGGTGGTGCAGGTAGACAACCAAGGACCTTCTCATACATCTAGCAGCATAGCCACACTGACTACAATGTATTTCTCTGTGTCATTCATCACCTTCTGTCTAGAGAGAGACATCTCTGAAGACAGGAGTTCTGTCTTTTTCAGCCACACCTGCCAAATCCTCTATCAATGATGCCATCACCTAGCATCCTGACCCCTGGGCCAGGACTCTTGCTTCTTGGTTACTTATACTCCATAGTTCACTCTTGGCTTAGCATGGTATTGCTTGAGGTACACAGTGTTAACCATGGTAAGAAGTCTCCTGAAGTTTCCTGTCTCTAGTTCTACCCCTAAACTACCAACTACTGCTAATTAACTACAGTTGCTGCCACCAGACAACTAAGTAACTTTCAATCATTTCCCTATAGCTCATCAGGATGCTTGGCCATCCCAACGGAAAGGGTGCATGAGGATGGCACTGTCATCCACACCTTCTAGGACTCCTGGTGAGAAAGGCAGTGAGAAGACAACTCAAAAGCCCTCTCTAGAGAGGGCCAGGCCCACAGTCAGAGCCTCAGATTGACAGTGATGATATCATCAGACCCACTTCCTGTCATGATCTTCAGCTGATAACAACATGGCAGACACATGGGCTGCCTGCCCTAAGCCACTCCTCCATCTTTCTTCCTCTACCAAAACTCCATTCTGGCTGCCTGCCTATACCCAAGACAGACAGATTTTAGTCCAATGTGGTAATCCTCTTGGGTTTGCCAAGGTCAAGAGTGCTGGAAACACAGTTTTGGTCAATGACACATAAGGGAAACTAAGCTGTGTCTTCCTGCTACAGCCAAAAGGCTCTGGTGAACCTACCTGGTTGGCAGCACACCCAAGTGACCTGAACATTATCTCACATACCATCACATGATCAAACATGGGGATAGGAAAGAGTACTAGAGAAACTCAGACTGGCTCTGAAACTTGGTGGCTTGAGTCCTGATCTCAGCTGTGCGACTTAGTAATTGTGGGACATGGGGTATAAGTTTTCATGTGCCTAAAGCTGAGCTCCCACATTTATGTCAGTTAAGTCTGAGAACTTATCTGTATGCCAAGCCTAGCTTCAAGTCCTCTAGGAAACTTATTAAAAATTATATTGTTTTCATAATAGTTTTGATTTATAGAAATATTGAAACTATATATTACAGAAGTTTCCACATCAACCACACCCCATTGCCCTAATCTTACTATCTTACATTAGTATGATAAATTGGTTGCAATGAATGAATCAGTACTGATGCATCATTATTATTATTAACTAAAATTCATAGGTTCTTCATATTTCCTTAGTGTTCACGGCCCACCTTTCCCTTCAACCAGGATGCCATCCAGGTTACCACAGGTCACATACTTGTCATATTTCTGAGGCCTCTCTTGATTTTGAAAGTTTCTCAGTCTTTTCTTATTTTAGAAACCTGGCCTTGACAGTTTTGAGGACCATGGTTTCAGTACTTTATGGAATGCTCTTCTATTAGAATATGTATGATTCTACCAGCTCATGATCAAAACGAAGTCATAGGGTTCAGGGAAAAACAATCCCAGCAAAACACCACTTCAGTCCCATCACGTCAAGGGTGTGTGGCACGAGCATGACTCACCACTGCCTGGGCTGCCCTGGATCACTTGGCCTGACATAGCATTTTTCAGTGCTTTCCAAAGAAAGGCTTTTTACAACATTCCTTTCTACCTCTACTCCTTGGAAGAAGTCGCTGCCTGTCTCCCACAATATACAACCTCTCTGTGAGGTCAGAGATTTTGTGTAAGTTACTTGGAATTCTTCTGCAGACTTTGACTTTTCTTTTCCCTTCATTCACTTAATAATTTATTCCTATAAATATGGACTGATGAATATTTATTTACACTTTGGTTATATTTCAATAATACTTTATCAAATTTTTCAAGCTCTGGCCATTGGGAGGCCCTTTCAGTTGGCTCTTATGTATCTTGAGTACTCTCAGAACAATACAGGACTTTTTATAAAAGCACTTACTTGCTTTCTGGGACTACAGCATGCCCTGGTTCATCTTCTCCATCTCCTGTTCATATGTTAGAGTCAGCCAGTGCTTCTGGAATCTCTGTTCCTACAGAAAGGTGTTAAAAATCAAGACCTGGGTGCTAGGTTTCCACTGCTTCCAGGGCACTGATCTCTAGGCTTTGTGTGCTGATGGCACAATGAATGCGTGTCTGGCCTGTCCATACGCACATATTCATAAGTGTTTTCATACATAACCATCTGTATTTACATTCAGTTTAACACAAGCTTATATGCATATCTCCAACTCTAATCTATTGCTGCGTGGATATTCTAGACTCCACTTGCTTTCTTGTAAACTCTCACTCCAACACTGAGAAAACTAGATCCAACCATCACCATTATCTGCTCAACCGCTCCAATGAAGAATACACATCTATAGGATTAGAATTTTTTAAATTGAATCCCCAGGGGAAGCAACTGTATCCACCACAGCACAGTGCTTACACACTGATCCTTGTGCTTTTTGTCTCAGAGACTCCACTCAGTGCTGAAATTACTCTGGGGCACCACTCCCTTCCCCCATCAGTTTCAACATGGCTGTTTCATTTGTTTGTCATTCTGAAAGATTCTCTTGCCACTATTCGCATTCCTGCCAGGGCTCTTAATTCCTGTGACGCTCTGATAACCATCCAACAATGTGAGATTTCTTTAAGCGCTCCCATACTGGGCTCCTGGCCTTTTAAATCTACTAACATCATATTACTTTTGGTGTTGTCCAGTACTATGAACTTAGACAAAGTTATGTTTCCAACGTTAAGTATCACACAGTGGTGGTAAATTTCATCACCTTAACACATCATCTGTGCTTCATCGAGTCAACCCTCCTCCTCTTTAGCCCTTGCCAAGAGCTCATCTTTTTCCATATTTAGCCTGGATTTTAATACTAAGCAATATGCATTTGAGGTTCATTTATGCCTTTCAAATTTGGATAGTTCATTTCTTCTTATCATTGACTAATAAGTAGTTAATTGTATGGATGTGCAGGTTTATCCAATCTTTTACTGAAGGACATTTTGGTTTCACTGATTTTCTGATTACTGACAAAACTACTATAAACATTTGCATAAAATTTTGATGCACATATAAAATTTCAAATGAGTTGGGTAAATGCATAGGAGTATAACTTTTGGATACTACTGTGACACTATGCTTAGGTTTGTAACAAACTATGTATCTTCCAAGTTGACTTTACCATTTTTCATTAAGAAACATGTTCCACATTCTTTTTTTTTTTTTTCCTGGTACCGGGGATTGAACTCAGGCTCTTGCACTTCCCAGGAAGCACTTATTCTACTGAGCCATCTCCCACGCCCCATCCCACATTCTTGTCAACAGTGTTATTGCAGTTGTTTGTTTAGCCACACCCATCTTAATGTCTCATTGTTGTTTTAATTTGTAATCCTCTAATGAAACTGCATTAAGCATCTTTTCATATGCTTTTCCACCATCTCTAAATCTTATTCAGTGAGCTTTCCACATATTTTGTGAATTTTTAATATAATTGTTTTCCTTGTTGAGTTTCAGGAGCTTCTGACATCCAATATGCATTTTGCAAGTATTTGTCTCAGTCAGTGGCTCATCTTTAACTCCTTTAACAATGCTTTTCACCCCTTAAATCTCACAGCTCCTCTTTCACTGATGAGAAAAACAGAGGAACGTTTTTAATATCAATCTTGGTAGTCCTTAGTCTTGACTAACATGTAGCAAGTATAGACTGTAAAAATCAAGTAGCTATTGAATAGCTGTGTAAGTATATTAAAAACTCCTAAATTATACACTTACAAGTGGTGAATTTTATTGACATGTAAATTATATTTCAATTATAAAACAATTGGCCAAAAAAGTAATCAGCCAGGAATGGAGAGTGCTGCAGTAGGAATTGAGGAGCTTGATCACCTACATTCCCAGACTGGAAAGAACCTTAAGACAGAACCATAAGACAGAAAACTGTTCTAAACCTCAGTAGCCCCAGTGGCGACACAGGGGCTAGTTACAAGGATTTGATAATGCTGTCACAATATCAAATGACATGCAGTGTTAAGTGGATACCTTGGAATCCTGAACAAAGCCACCCAATAAAAAAGAGGAGTGATCAATATTATCAATACTATTGTTACTATCTGAAAATTGAAGAATATTCTCCTTGTACATACAGACACACAAAGCACACACCTTGTTCAAAATATATATTCACACATTATTTTAGTCTTCAAGGAACACACAAAACATAACCTTTAAATTTCAGCAGATGTTTACTATATGAAATAGTTGTGGTATTGAAGACCTAACTTGGCTCACAGCATATTCACGCTTCTAAATTATCTCAGATTAATTTGGTGGATTATAAAGATGAATTTATATGTTTTATTTGCTCAGAAAATGTTTACTGAGCTCTTATTATATGTCACCAGGCTCTGTGAGCACGTAATAGTAGCCTCTTTCAGCAGAGGATTAAAAGCATCATGAGAGAAATACATAAAATATAATAGAAAACATGGAAAAGAAAGAGAATAAAATAAAATCTATCTGGAATAAGAAGTGCAATCCAGTAACACATGAGAAGAAAAACTAGAAGAAATTGCCCAGTGCATTCTAGAAGGTAGAGAAAAATTTGAACCACATGCCTGGAAGCTACAGCAAAAAGAGAAAGAAGTATTCTGTACAATTCACCTTCTATAAGATGAAAGTGTAAGCTCTCATTCAGGGAAGAAATGCCCTGGCTACTCACCAAAGTGCAACCCAAACTTCCTAAACACATTTTTCCTTTTGTGCAGAAAAATCAGAGCATATTCAGACATCTAGCATAATTGTATTAACTTAGTCCTGGGCCATCTGGAGGTTAGAGAGCCTAGATAAATGTTTTTGGTCAGTATCTCTGATTTTGTAGGAAACTTGGATCTGGCATAGAAGTTTATCTTTATGCACTTTATTATGATTTGCATCTAGATATTGCCCCCAAAGTCTCATGCAATCATTTGGTTGGGCTTTTCAGAGGTGGTTTAATTTAGAGTTTGTGGCTGATTCAAAGCCTAATTTTGGGATTAAGGTGTGAGAGTTATACCTGTCCCAGGGTGAGCAGCCTGCATACAATATAAGGAAGAGAAAGAGGCTTGTCTCCTCTCTCTCCTGATACTTTTCCTGTATTCTGTCACTATGTGCCACTCTGCCTTGGAGCCACAAATTATGCGTTGAAACTTCGACAGACTGATAGCTAAATAAGCTTTTCCCCTTTTAACTTTAGAGTGTCAGGTATTTTGTCTCATCAATGAGAAAAATAATTAAAACAGAGTCTTATACCATAGAAGTGAGGTCATTGCTGTGACATGACCTGACTAAGTGAATCAGGGTATGGACTGTGGGAAGATTTTGGAAAGATTGGAGATTCTGGATGAAAAATAGAGCTGGAATGCTTTATGCAATATTGTATGATAGGCTCTGGTCAGAACTCAGAAGGTTGAAAGAAATCCTTCTGGTAAGGACCAGGATCAGGAGATATCTGCTGAGAAGGACTGCATTAGCTGTTGAACTCCAGACAATGTGTGTTATAGCTTGGCAAGAAGCTTGTCTGAATTTTTCTCTTATCCACAGACTTTGCTTGAGACTGAAATGAAAGGTTTGGGCTAATTAATTTGGAGAAAGAAATTTCAAGGTAGTTGAATGTGGAAGCAGAGTGACAGTTACTGTTGAGGCCTTTTAACCAGATTTATGTTAAAAATCCAGAGCAGAGAGCCCAGCAGAAAAATTTAAAATGATGAGTTGGCTAGAAAAGCAACTCCAGTAAAGTTGTGGATTGCAAAGATAGAGCAGAACAGATCTTGATTTTTGAAAAGAAACAGAATAAAAAGAATGGCTTGAGGGCATCACAAGAAGGAGCATAACTCCACCCTTTGGAGGCTCATTATTACAAAAGCAAAGATTTTGCTTTGAGGAGAAAGCCCCAGAGCACCATGTTCCAGAATAGTGGCAGAATGCAGAATTTGTTTCTGGGAATTGGACTCAGTGCTTAGTAATCCAGGCACTTGATTATTAAAGCCAAGAAGAGGGAAACCTGGATACTGCTCTAGCCAGCAGAGGACTTTGGCATCATCCATGTGGTGCTAGCTTTGGGTGCATGCAGAACGGAAGAGTTCTAAACTTCCACCTGGAGTTTAGAAGGCTTGAAAGGCCAGATAGTGCACTCCTCAGAGGGCAGTGTGTGAACCTGGGAGTGTGAAACCAAAGTTACGATGGAGATCTAGACATTTGAAAAGGTCAGCAGCATGGATTATCTGAGGAAAACTTCAAGGAGGGAGCAGAGTGCCCAAGACAATAGCAACGTGAGTTACAACCACACAGTACCATAAGAGTAAAGTCACCCAAGCCTTTTGCAGTTCACATCTTGCCACAGATGGCTTTGGATGCTGGGCATAAAGTTATAGGACTTAATGCTTACCCTGCTCAATTTTGGACTTGCTTTTGTCCAATTTCTTTGGATTCACCCAAATGAACTTTTAAGAATGGAAATGTCTATCAGGTGATATTGAATGCTGGAAGTGTTTAATTTTCTTTTCATCTGTATGGGGTTCACAGCTAAGAGTTTGCCTTAGATCTTAGAGTCTTGGGATTTGAACTTTTCATCAGTGCTGAAACTGTTAGGATTTTGGAAATTCTTTGAGAAGGATTAAATGCCTTTTGAATAAAGTTGATAAATCTTTGTAGGCCAGGCCATAAAGTTATGATTGTGTCAATGTTTCCCAAAGCCTCAGGCAGTCAGAGGTGGCTGAATCTAGAGTTTGTCACTGAGTCACGGTACAATCAGTTCTGGGCTTAAGAGTATGAGTATTACACTCACCATAGTATGGGTAGACTAGACACAATATAAAGAACAGAAACACCCTTGTATTCTCACACTCCTGTTGCTTTTGCTGTCTTTCACTGCCATGTACCACCCCACTTTGGAGCCAGCTGATTATGGACTGACTCCTCTGTGAGCTGTGAGATAACTTTCCCTCCTTAACTTCAGGTATTGAGTAGTTTGTCTCAGCAACAAGAAAAGAAACTAAAACACACTTCTCTTTCCCTTTCAATGTAAATTCCTTCCTTTTACCATAATGATAAACTTGACCAGAATTTATCCCTAGGACTGGAATCAAGATGTTGACTTTAAGATTATTCACTGAAATCATTCTTATCTTGGGAGAACTGACAAAGAACAGGGAATGCCAGTCATTTATAGTACTTAAGTCCAAACTAAAGCTGTGTTGCACTGGCTCCACTCCACTATATCCTTGCCTTTTGGACAGGCATCTCTGTGCTGCAGACAAGGAAGCAGATGTAGACTGGTTAAGTGGTTTATTCAGGGTTACACAGCTAACATCCATACCCATGTCTATGCCTATCCCTGCTGCTGCACACCCAACAGGGGCTGGCACCGTGTTCATCTGTACAAGAAGACCACAGAATACCTGGGGGCTACTTATTCTAACAGACTCTGGACTGGAAGGAACAGATGTTTGCATGTAGGAGATACACAGCTAAGAACAAAATCTTCAATCTTTTTAAACAGCTCAACCCAAGGTTCACCTAGTTTTCAGTGATGGTTCCACTGTCACTGTTCCAGCCCCTTTTCTTCAGCATGAGAACAAGTCAGATCTTTGATTTTGAATATACATCACAGTCAAGGCTGGTCAGAAAATGAAATACAGAGAAAATGTCAACCCCATGCATGTGATGAAAATCAGTTCCTTGCTGAGAGAAGCCCTCCCTGATCCATCTAACTTGGCAAAATTTAACCTGAACCCCAAGTAGGCTTAGCATACACATGTATTAGAGTGTCACGCCACAGCACAGTTATTTACCTACTCCATCACAAGCTCCTACAGTGCAGAAACTAACACTCGTCCCTCACTCCTAGCCCAATATCTGCTGTTTAAGAGGCCTGAAATCAGTCCTGAGTGTTGATCAGCATCTTGAGTTTTGTCAGCAGGGATCTGAGTGCGTGTTTGGCAAAGCCAAAAATGAAGATTTTTTTCCTAAGTGAGGATTGGAAAGAAGAATTTAAAACAAATCCCAATATTCTCGTTAGCAGTCTGGAGCTGTGAAGAACCATGGCAATCACCTCCCAGGGAATCAGAACTAGGCAGAGGACAGGAGTCATAGCACCACAGTTTATAAGCAAGATGCTACCATCTTCTCAACAAAACATATATGAGAACAATTAAAATACCTTATTCCATTCTTGTTTGAAAAGTGCTAATACATTTCACCTTATAAATTAGATGTTTTCAGACTGGGGAGATAGCTCAGTGGTGTAAGTGCCTGCCTGGCAAGCACAAGGATCGGGGTTCAATCCCTGTACCACTTGCCATGATTCTGAGCCAGCCAAAATGGGGCATGGTGATGCATACCTATAATCTCAGAGCTGGGGAGTTGCCAGCAAGGCTGAGCATCAGAAGCCCCTCTTGGTGCTCTGCTTGGCAGCACATTACTTCAGCCTATTTCTTCTGTCCTGACTTACTTTCCTCACATCCCTCAATCTTAGTTACTTCTCCAATATTCTTAACACCACTTCCTAAATTGTAGGAAGAAGGCTGATGATGTAGTTCAGTGATAAAACATGTGTAAACCACCACAAAAAAATAATAATCAATAAGATGTTATGATCTTGGAGGGAGAAGATTTTTTCCTTGAAGGGTTAGTCTTTTTCCTTTAAGAAGTCTTAGTCTTCTTAAATATCAAGCCAGAAACATAGTTCATGGCATGAGAAGTTTATGGTTTGGGTGATCAGGAAGGAACATCTAAAATGACTCCTCCAAAGGGAGGTAATGAAAGTCCAGCCCCGTGTTACACAAACCACTTACACCAAGCTTTTCCTATAGGTTTTTAAGGGCCACACAAACCCAGATTCAGATCAGCAAATGACTGCATTACTACTCAGCACCACTACCTCTTCACTTAGTCTTTTCAGCAACCTAGAAGGCAGAGAATGTCAAGGTCATTTGTCAGATGAGGAAACTGAGGATATGAGAAGCAAAATGACTCATAGTAAAACCACAAGACAAGATAGTCGAAGCCTGTAGGGGTGATCTTGGGTTTCCTAGCATCTGGGGCAGTGCTCCCTGTGGTCCCCACTATGCCATATGAGCAATCCAGAATGCCTACCCAAAGACTCAAAGAAGTCACTGATAAATGCCAGGAACCATTATTAATGACAATAAGTTTGGTGTCCATGAATAGAACAAAAGAGGGGTGCTGCGCACAGGGAACCATAAACAACCTGGGTTGTCATTCACATGAGGCTTTGGAGGCCCAGTTCAACTGAACTCAGTAGAAGCTGAAAGCTAGCTTATAGAACTCTTGTGCAGGGTAGGGTGTGGGTAATTGAGTAAAGAAGAGAGGACCTCAGACCTAGGGTTCAACAGGAAGAAAGACTCTTCTTCACAGGAGGCCCCAGAAGCCTGGTCAGGAATGTCCAGCCTGATCTTTCTTCCTTTGTCTTTTGCTTGTTCATAAACTATCTGCAGGAATCCAGAAGAAAGTGGGTCTGAGCAACAACCCATCTTGTTCTTGAAAAAAAATTCTGAACAGACTTTCTGAGATAAAGTAAAAATCTCATGAAGTGAAACTGTGCTTGGGATAGGATTGGACCCCAAGACAAAGACAACAGCAAACCTGTGGTATAGCAGCTCAAGTCACACAGCTGCTGCCAGGCTGGCCTTGCAAGAAGAACCCTCCATATCTCATCCTGGTCAGCAGTGGAATGTTAGGTAAGTTCTCGACTGTCTGGGTCTGTTTCTTCTTGTCTGTGCCACCCATCTCTGAAAGTTCCTGTCTTCTGTACTCCACCAAGTGCCCCTGTCCAGGATGGGCCTCTAAGCAGCATAAACTCCTGCTAAGCAACTCTGCACTGATTAGCTGGGTCAGACTTGCTGGCTACTGAGATCTGTTGATTTCATGATTTTTGGGGCCTGGCATCCCTAGGAGGAGAAACACTGGAGTGACACAAGGTGAAAGCCAGGACTTGAGGAAAGAGCAGGAGAAGGGAGGATAGTTTGGGTAGTTTGGTAGCACTAAGTACAGGCTGGATGGGCATGTACGCTAGTATTTTCAAGTCTTGTTGGACAAGCTTTTACCCCAGTCCCCCAAGAAGACATCACAAAGTATAAATGAAGTGAAACTCCTATGATGAGTTGACCGAGAGCCTAGGGGGTCAACTATGCTTGTCCCATCCTCTAGTACAAGGCTAGCTTTAGAGAGCCATATTTGATTATTTGTGCAAAGGCACCTGTGGTAACTGATCTGGTTACTGAGAAACAGAAAGCAGGTTACCCTGACATCGAACAGATGGGAGTGTTGCTCAAGATGTGATAGAAACTACACAACAAAGTAAAGATGTTATTTATTATTAAATTTTTGGTTAGTTATTTTAGTACACTGCCACGTACTTGCAGAGTTCTTGAAAATGGTGTAGAGGGAGGAAAAAGGGATATCAGAATGGGGGTGTTCAGCAGAAAGAAGCAAAACAGAGCCTATCTAGGAAATGCTTTGCAAACCCATTACCAAAGGACTTACTCTTTGCTCTTAAATTACATGAAAGAAGAAATCTTGTTCCTGAATTATAGCCCAATCCATTCTTTGAAGAAAATGGTACAAACTTCTCTGTTGCATCTGTGCCAAATAAAGTCCCACCCAACAGGGCTACAGGGGATGGAATCTGACTTTCATCCTCTCATGCTGTGGTTTGAGTGGCCCCTTCCAAAATTCAGGTGTTGAAACTTCATGGTCTGAATGACTACTGATTGGTGAGACCACAAAGAGGTGATTGTGTCATGAGGCCTTGTTATTGTGTGAGTGGGATTATGGTTGCTACAAAAGAAGCTTTGCATCCCCTGCCCTTTCACCTTCCACCTTCTGCCATGAAAGCACTCACAGTAAGCCTCCCCCCAGGAGGACTTAGATCTCAAGGTAGTCTTGGCAGTGGAGACCAGGTTATCAGACAAGAAATCTACCAGCAACTTCATCTTCCCAGCCTCTAGAACTGTGAGAAATAAGTTTCTGTTCTCTGTAAACTACTTAGTCTGCAGTAATTTGTTTTAGAAACAGTAAACTAAGCTACCTGGCATCTACAAAACAAGATCTGTCCAAAAATGATGTACACACTTCCATCTTATTATTTTCAAATTCTTTATTCTTTTTATTTTTCCAAAAGACAGTCACCTTAGGGAAGCTCAAATCCCTGCCAACATAGTAGTAAGTTATGTGGTAATACATTTCCGATTAAAAAAAAAAAAAAAGCAGAAATGCATAGGCAGAAATATAGCAAATCCTTACAAAAGGGAAGGTTTAGGTCCAACAGAGATATGGACTCAAAAGTGGTACATCCCTGAGCCTTCCAGTTCTGCAGGAAAATGCCATCTCTGAATGCTGTCTTTTCAGTCCTTTTAAGAATCTCGCTCATGGATTCCTACACTAACTCCATGTAGAAGACACTGCAACATGAATTTTGCAGCCTGGGGCATTAAGTGAGGTATCCCAGTCACACAATAAGTGTGGCACTCCTGAAAGCTCACTAACCCCACTGCCGGCAAGCCCAGAGCTGCCTGGGGTCACTCGAACCAGAATCACAGAGCACAGCAGCAGAAAGTGTTTGCACTCAGCTCCCATTTGAAGAATTGACTTTGAATCAAGACTTCCCCTTGCCTCCCTGACAAGTAGTGCAAGAATTGAACAGAGCTTGTTTGAGTTCTATAAAACCTTCAGACCAAGACAAAAACAAAAAGGGAGTAGAATGCTGACCGGCCCTCAGGAAAATGCCACAGGATCACAGTTGATTTATAAAACTTTGAAGTGTTTGTGAAACTTTTAACAAGGCCTCTGAGGTGTGGCTCAATGGTAGGAGGCTTGCCTGTCCATAAGCAAGGCCCTCAGCTCTATCCCCAGCACCATAACCTAACTGACAATTGGGGTGGAAGCCTTCTAAATTGTACAAGAATGAATTAACACTGAACTGAATTGAGCACTGGGTTCTCCAAGCAGTAGACCAGTCATACTGGGTATCCAATATATGCTCACACTGCATTCCTTGCTGCTTAAAGCTTCTTTGGAGAAGTCACCAATGACAGCACACACAAAGGAAGGTCAACAGTGCCTTCCATAGGAGTCCACTTTATGCCACTAGTATAAATACCTAACATAATCAACTTACAAAGAGGTAAGATTTACTTTGGTTCATAGTTTTAGGGGTCCCAGTCCACAATCTAGTGGCCCATTCACTTTGAGCCTGTGGCCAGACAGCACCTCATGGAGGAAGGGTGCCATGGAGCAAGGCACAAACCAAAGAGGAAGTGGAGACCAGAAGTTACACCTCCCAATGATCTCATAGCCTCACAGGAGCATGGCTTTGAATAACAAACCTTCAACCTTGGGACCCTGGGCACATTTTAGACCCGGATGTTCCAGTATTACGTTTGCTAGCGGAATTGTCGCTCCTCCTCATTTGATTGTTCCTCATGGTTTTCTCTCCAAAGAGCAAGAGCCAAGGTTCATTCCCCCTGCAGCCAGGCATGGGGCAGAGTATTCTGTGAGGACTCCTCATGTACAGCCTTGAAAGGAGCACTCCAAGCTGCATCTTTTTTTTTTTTTTTCTTTTTCTGTGTGCTTGTTACTATGTGCACAGAATTGCAGATAAGGGGGCCATAGTGAAGTGATCTATGTACATGACCCATGGAGCTAAGAAACCTGTCCAGCTCGGCCTAGAATGATGGGCCCAGCTTCGTGTTGGGATCATGTGATAATGCTGCCAGCAGTACTACAGACTGTGCCTCATGAGTGTGTGTTTAGTGTTCTTGTTTTTATGAATTTTTTTTAACTCTTTTTTTTTATTTTTAAAGCAAAAAGAGTAACATAATATATACAACTATTCTCTTCATCTGGATTCAAAAATTGTTAATATTTTGGTCATCTTTGCTTCTATCTCTCCTCTGGCTATGTATATAGTACTTACATACACGCAGTCTCATCACCCAACCACTTAAAGTTGTGGCTAGCATACCATGACTCCTCACTACTAACTTCTGAACCATGCAGTTCTCCAGAAAATGGAGCAAAAAGAGAATAATAAAAAAAAATCCACCTCTATGCCTGCATTGTAATTATCACATGCAAGAAATTAGATTTTTGACACAAGGATGTTATCTAATTTGGAGCCCATATTCAAATTTCTTAACTAGCCCTATAATAATATCCTTCATTAAATATGCCTATAATAATACGCTTCACTTATTTTTCCAGCCCAGGTGCCAGTGAAGTACCAGGTGTTGCATTTAATTGTTTTATCTCTTTAGCCTCATTTGAAGTATAAAGTCCTCATCTTTTGTCAATTGGTTTCTTGACCAGTTTGTGACACAGACACTTTGAAACAGGCTATACCAGATATCTTGCAAGATGTTTTAGGGTTTGAATTTATCTAATATTTCTTCCTGCTGAGATTCAAGTCATGTGGGACACTATGGCAGTACATAGTACATATGCACTGAGTTACTTAAGATAAGGCCACTGTTACTTTGTCTAGTTTGTCTCATTATACACAAGTTTGATAGCTTTACTTCAACTCTCCTATTGTAGCCTAGACAGTTCTCAGATATGTCAAAAGCTTTGTCTTGCTACTCCAAATACAGTCTGCTGGCCAGCAAGCAAAGAGTAGTTTCCCAGAGAACTTGTCTGAAATGCAACTAAAACTCCTGATCTGAAAGAGGTCACATCAGTCCTCCTCTGCTGTCTTCTATTTCATACAACCACAAGAAGGTGAAAGAAGCACCATAAGTAGCTGAAGATGCCTGTGTAAGCCCAGCTCTGCAGCTTGAGGAGCTCCTGAGAAAAATCATCTCACTTCCTTGAACCTCAGAGTCACTTGTAAGGGAAGCATTGCTTAACATCACAGCCCGCACTCATGGCTACTTGCTGTGAGTCCATTTCCTAGACAGTAAAATTCCATGTACATGTGGTCACAGTCCAGCATGGAGTCTCACTGTCTGACATCCCATGGCTGCTGATGTCAACCCCTTGCATGGCTCATTCATTCTTTGTCAGTAGCTTGGCCATGCCATGAAGAAGAGAGTCAGAAGAAAGAGAGGGTGTTCAGAAAAATTAATATAAAAATAAAAGGAGCTCATGACAAAAGGGAGGGAGCACAGAGGGAGCATGGATTGCAGGAGGGATACAAGAAAATGGCAGATTAAATATGCTTAAGAAGAGAAGCAAAAGAGAGAAGACATTTACTGTGTACCTGCGATGACATGGCTAGGCATTTTCACATCCATAGACACCCTGCATAAAAACCCCATGTTAAGTTCACTAGGCAGGCTATTTAGTTAAGATAGCTGCTGGGTCAATGTGTCTTATTACTGAGAGTTGCCAGATGTCCCTGGAGCAAGCCTACTTTAGGAAGCAGTCAGTGGGTATTTATTTATCCTTTGTTTGTCAATCCATATAGCTGCAGGAGAGATGGCTGGGGCAGGAGAATGTACTGTGCCAGACCAGTGAGACAGCTCATCAGACTAAACACCTGCTTAGGCAAGCACATGGACCCAGGTTCAATCCCCAACACCACATGCCATGCTGGCCCCACCCTGGAAACAATGAGCCAACCACCAAGACCAGGTATGGTGTTGCACACCTGAAATCCCAGTGCTGGGGAGGCTGAAAACAGGAGGATCACTATGAGTATGAGCTGCATAGTGAGGCTCTGTACCAAATATATATTAAAAGAAAAGAATAGACTATGTCAAACCAGTAACAAGGCCAAGATGAAGCCAGCATCTCCCCACTAACAAGCTAGGAAGGGCAAGTCATGGATAGCCACAGGAGAGTCACGGAGCCCAATGTAGTGATTTTTAAGGACCTTCCAATTCAGAATCAACTAATGATTACTGTGTCTGATGCCCAGCTCACTGCATTCATGTGCAGTGTTTGCTTGACACCTGGAGGCCACTCCTTGGCAAGGCAGTGTTGTCATTGCCATCTCCTAGGTCCCAATTCAGCTCCTGTAAAAACACCAAGACTTTGCTAGAGTCTAAATGTGAATCCCACACCTAGAATGTTTTCTATTACCTCAGCACCTTTTTCAGCCAAAGGACGAAAAAGCAGAGCTATAATCAGCCACACCAGAGTTAATAATCCTGGTGGCTCCTATGTAATTCCTTTCCCCACAGCCCAACACAACACTCTTAAGGATGGTTCTCCTCATTAAAGTCTTGTAATGCTGACTTTAGCTACTTACTATTGCGATAACAGCAGAGCTGTAGCAGCAAAGTCTTGATTAACCAGGATCCTAAGAGAATTCTTTCATGCATTCATGCAGCAAATGCTTACTTAGTGCCTACCACGGGCTCCACAGCCCAATAGTGACTGAGAATGCTAAAAACACCACGGCACCTGCTCTCAAAAAACTCCGCTCACTGGAGCAGACAGGCAAACACATGGATCCAACTGCAAAATTGTACAGCTCAGCAACTGCAGAGCTGAAGCAAGTCTGGCCCAGCCGGGAGTGTGAGGGAAAGGCTTCTCGGAGGCAGTGACAGCAGAGCTGGGCAAAAGTGATGTTTCATACACAGGAGAAAGTAGTGGATTGGCTTTAAGACAAAATGAAAAGAGCAACACTGCGATTGATCTCCACATTTCCTGTATTCTATCTTTAGGAAAGAGAAAAAAAATCTTCTCTCATAAACCTGATTCACTTAAGAAAGAAAACATATGTACAAGGCTGCAAGCTCATAGTCAACCCCATTTTCAGGCCCCCTCCAGCCATCAGCCATGGCCCTAAGCTGGATAATAGAGGCTTTGAAGTATGAACTTCAATACTTTGCAAAACCGTGAATCATCAATGAAAATTTCAATTATATTCATCTGATTGGACCATCTCCTGAGCTGGAGAAAGGATACAGGATCCAGCTGCTCCATAAAGTGGGCTTCATCACTCAGCCTCTCACCCAAAAGATGAGCTTTCTTGTGCAACTCCCAATTTAGCCCAACCCACAGGCCCAGGACCCACCTGGCTCACATTTTCCTAACAGTGTGGTTCTGTAGGTTCTGACAAGCCCTGGCTTTGATTGAAAGACCCTTTTTTCCTACCACACCCTAAGAAGGGAGGCAGAAGTGGTATCAGGGGCCCTGTTACCAATGGAAAAAGGAGCACACAGCAACACCTAGAAAAGCACTCAGAGCCCCCCCCCCCCCTCCGTGTTGAAAGAGGGTCAGGAGCAGGATCTGAGCTCAGCAACAGCGCTGACTCACTGTACTCCAACATGAGCTCTGGGAACATTTGACAGGTGATCATAGGCCAGTGATCATCTTTTGAATTTTTCTGTCTTCATCTATAATATGGAAAGGATAAGACCCTGTGAGAATTAACCAAAATAAGTTTATGTGCATCTATGACTGCCTGGGTAGCTATCTGGCTTTTCCTCCTCCTTGTCTCCAAGTCCTGCTGGTCCTTTCTGGAAGGCTATTGGCTTCAGCATTCTGAAACCTACTTCCAGTGATGGCACAATTTGAGCAGAGAATAACACTAAGGCTCTGTCAATAGAGGACTTCGCTGTCTCTTTCTCAGAATGAGAACAGTGCTGCTTTGAATGCAGACTAGGAGAGGAGACTGAAGAGGAAGTCCTCAAGCTCCAGTAGGACCTTTGGGAGCTTTGGGAGCCAACCTATAAGTATCCACATTGTCTATAGGCAGAAGGACCAGGGATTCTGCACCTGTTTGTGCATGCAAATAACTCCTTGTGTTTAAGCTCCCTATCACATATTACAATGTTCCCTTCCACTTTACTAAACCCTGTGCTAGAAACAGAATACTTCAACCTCTTCTTTACATTTAACCAAAGCAAAGGAAAGCCCAATTCCTAAGCCCTCCCTCCCAGCCAGACCACCACTTCCATCACCTCACAACCAGACACCAAAGGCCTGACCACCCCAAATCCGCATTCCTCCTCCTGGTTCCTCAGTTTCCTTGGAGGCAGCTTCTCCAGGCTTGGTAACCTCGCTTCAGAAACCTGTTGCTGAGTCCGAGGGCCTGTGTGGACGCCCCCACCTGGTGGCCAAATCAGGAAAAACGCTTCCAAACAAGGTGGATTGGCAGTTTGATGTAACTAACTCCAAGGTTCCCTAAACACTTGGACCTTTTCAGTCATGGGTCAACAGGAGGAAGCCAAAGAGGAGAATCCACTGTTTAAGGCGCAAGGGGGTATAGTGTCAAAGTCATGGACCATTTTTCGCCAAAATCCTGCTAGTCAAACAGGTTTCTAAAAAGCAATTCTGGTAGCTGGATCTACTTTGCCAGCCAAGGAGGGTGTGCTGGCAGCCAGAATTTCCAGTTCTTGCTGGGGAACCCGACTACCATTCTCTCTCCCTCTTTTAATGCAGGGGGATTTTCCATTCTTGAGGTTGAGTGTAGCGGTGGAAGCTGCATCTTCTTGCTGCCTGCTGGCTACTGCTTACCTGGAGACTAACAGGGAGATTGGAGGGAAGGGAGGCTGAGGGCAAACCTCCAGACCAAGCCACCAACATCCTCAGCGCCCCGGCTGGTCAAAGCAACGGGAGGCAGCAGGCTTGGCTGGGGGTCTACTAGGAGCGCCCAAATCACAGAGATGTTTTAACCAAAACAATGTCTATGGCCTCACTCTGTGAAGCTTGGACCTTTCAGTCTAGACTTAGAAATCCCCACCCCGTTATTCCTAAAAGAAACCCAAATACCTGCATTTTGGCCAGGTCAAGCCCCCAGTTATTGCAATACCAGGTTCTTTTCTCCACAAGTACGAAGCCTAGGACAGGGAATGCTTACACACACACACACACACACACACACACACACACACACACACACACACACACACAGAGTGTTCCCCTCTCC
>PVKA01003714.1:0-36473 GCA_004027165.1 Ctenomys sociabilis | reverse complement strand
AAAAAAAATCACACAATTCTTTAAAGCTTTGAAATCAACACCCCAAAAGGGTCTACCAATGCTTACTGACGCACACAGATGCAAAGCTCCACATCACCTGGGGAACCCCGCTTTAGCTCTTTTAAGCCCTGGTTTCCAACACCTGGAGCGGAAAAGACGCCCGCCCCGAGGGCAGGTTGGCCCCAGCTGAGCCAGAGCACAGCCCTGGGTGCTTTAAAGCTCCATAGAATTCCTGGACTCCAGCCCCCACCCGAACCCCAATAACGTCTCCGAGGGGCGTCAGCCCGGGTACTCACACCAGCGCGTGGTAGAGCAGCGCCCAGCCCCGCGGTCTCTCCAGGGCGTCGTAGATCAAAGTTTGGATGCGTCGGTACTTGGCGTTGTTCCTCTTGACCGGGCGGCTCAGAGGGGTCTTGGCTAGGAGTCCGATGCCCTGGGGGGTCCTCCGCACCCCCTCGTCGCGGCCCCCACCCTCCAAAAGTAGAGTCCCGTCTTTGTCAGCTCCGGCCCCGAGCGCCAAGGTTACTTGCTCTACGTCCCCAGGCGGCAGCCCCACTTTCCGCTCCTCGTCGCCGGCCGCCGCCGAGTCCCCTCCTGCTGGATTAGCAGCCCCTCCGCCTCCGCCGCCCCCGTCGCCGCCGCCGCCAGCCGCCCCTGCCGCCCTGCGTGCCTTGAGCCCCATCTGCCTCGCCCCCGCCGGCCGCTTCGCCTTCTCCGCTGCTGCTCGGGGAAGAAGGGGCACTCGGGGTGCGTGGACCAGAGGGCGGCAGCGGCTGCAAGCCCGGGAACTCCAATGCCATGATCCGCGCGCCCCTCCCTACCCACCCCCCAAAAGCAGGCAAAGGCGTGCCTCCTGGGGGTCAGGGGAGGCGGGGGGAAGTGCAGAGGTCACATCCCGCGCGGGCCGGCCAGGGGACCCCGAGGGGCACGGGCCGGGGCTGCCGAGAGCAGGCGAGGGCGCTGGGAGCTGGCGCGGAGGCGCTAGGGCGCGTGGCGGCGGGAGCCTGGCACCCGCGCTCCCGGGCGGCGGCGGCACCCGGGCCGGCGAGCCCGAGACAGCATCGCAGTTTATTTACAAGGCTGGTGCCAGCCGCCCTCCCGCCCGCCACTCGCGCAGCCGCCGCCTCCTCCCTCCCCCGCGCTCCCACCGGCGCCCCTCCCAGCCCGTTCCAGTACCAGCTCCAGCCCCAACCCCGCAGCAGCAGCAGTAGCAGCAGCAGCAGCAGCAGCAGGCAGCAGCAGCAGCGAGCGCGCGGCGAGCAGAGCGCATGCAGTCCGCCCCCCCCCCCACCTACTTCCCTCCTTCGCCGGGGTGGGGCCCCATTGTCCCGCCCGATCTTGGCAGAAGGCCCTTGCTGCGCCCCGCCCCTCCCCGCTACCCCCCACTCTCGCACGGGTGAACCCAAATTGCCGGACCAAAGCCCCTGCCTGCGGATGCCAGGCCATGCGCGCTGCAGCCACGGCGCCCTGCTGCCTGAGCTCCTGTGGGCGTTAGGACTTCCCAGGACAGGGCAAAAGGGCTAGAGTGGAAACTCCAGCCCAGAGAGGTGGGGCGTCTTCCTCTCAGCACTTGCCAGGGTCTGTGCATGTGTGTGGTTACTCCCCATGCAACGCCCTTGGTTCTTTGAAGGTAAAATCCAAGTTGTTACGTTGGCCAAGGCCAAGTACATCGCCTTGTGAGCCTGCTCAGGGGTAGTAATGGTTATGGTTGAACAGGGCTGTCACCTCTCCCAGTCTCTGTTGGCCCCATCCCCCAAGACGAGCAGAGAATGAAGAAATGGGGCACAGGGACAGGAATCTGGCTTCTGGCTTTGCTCCTAACTTGTGCTCTGGGTGAGACTTTCCCACTTGCCTCACTTGCCTCAATCATGAAGCCCACATGAGTGGGTGAGCTTGTCTGCTAAGGTCACAGCTCTCTGAACAGGGGCTAAGGCCCCCAGGCATGTAGAGCATGAAGTCTAGTGACACATGGAAGACCATAATGAAAAAGCCAACGTGATGAGAATATATTCCAATATTAGGTAAATTCTGTGCTGGGACAACACAGTCTGTGTTAGCCTAGGGCCTGAAAAGCCTAGTGGAGGCTGTGACATTTTGAGGTGACAGCTGCGTACATGTAAATATCCAGAAGAGCAGCACAGCCACTGCTCAGAGCACCTGGAAAGAGGAGGAAATGGAGGCCTCAGTGGCAAGGGCAAGGAGTTCCTATGCTGTCCCATCACCCATGGTGAGGGGAGCCCCTCTCAGCCCTGCTGCCCCAGAGGACCCAGGACCTCCTTTAGCTAACTGTCTCCACTCGTGACTGCTGGTGAGGGTGGAGGGACAGATCGTGAAGCCAAGGACCTAACCCTAGTGGGCAGCTCTCGGAAGGCCTGCCAGCTTGCCCTTGGACAGCAGCTGAGAAGAGAGTTAGAAGGGAAGAGAGAAAGGAGGAGCTCAGAGGGAGAGGAAGCCAGGCTAAGGGCCACCCTTACACAAGGGCCAACAGAGGAAAGAACCTCAGAAATCTAAGGCTGGAGAGGAAGGAGCTTCCAGAGGCGCTTTAACTACAAGGATGAAAGCGATAAAATAGTGTGGTATGCGTGCAGAAATAAATCGCTGGTTGCAGCAGAATAGTTTGTTCAGAAGCTGAATAGTGTGAGAACTTAATAGAAACTAGAAGAATCACGACAACACTCAGGGGAGAAGGGTTATGTGTGGGTCAGTGGGCTGAGCAATGGCTTTGTGAGAACACATAGAGCAGCACGCACACACGCTCCCTGCACAATGCGCCTTCCTATGTCCCAACCCTCAGACTAATGATCTGACAGAATCACTGCTCAGTGCAAATCCCAGGAGAGAAAGCCCAGGGGAAGGGGGCGGCCTGGTTTGAGAATCTTTCAGATATGTGCTGAGCAGATCAAAACAAGCTCCTGCCCATTTGCTAACCCTAGGCTATGACATGCACGCACACGTGTGGTAGAGCTTGAGTGGTGCTTCAGTGTGTCCCCAGGGGCTCCTGGGTTCATATCTAATCCCCACTGTGAGGCCTTAAGCAGGTGGATATGACAGGCTGTTGTCCTTCAAGGTTGGGACTTTAGGAAGTGATTCAGATTCAAGTTGTTGGGGGGAAGCCCATAAGAAAAGAGAGAGAGAGAGAAAGAGAAAGAGAGAGAGAGAATGCACACATGTGCTCCCAGTCTACTGCCATGGCATCCCCTGCACTGCTTCACCAGTGTGCCATATGAAGACCTTCACCAGATGTGGGCTTCTGTCTTCAGGTGATAACTGTGGACCAAAGTAAACCTCTTTTCTTTATAAGTTATTCAGACTCAGGCATTTCATTCTAGTAGTGAAAAATGGACTAATATACATAAATAGACTTTCTATGCAATTCTATGTGTAAAATAATTCTGCCTGCTTAAATTCATCTTTCCTACTCAGTTCTCCTATTGTTACTCATATTTATTGGTACCTAAAATTATCCTGTTTCTGTTTGGTTTCTTTGCTTAATGGTATCTTGTAAACAAGATCAAAGGATAAAGCACCCCATCTGAAAGTGAAAAAGTATTCCTGTTTACAATGGATCACCATAGTTACCCACAACATAATTGTTGGATAAACGAACATAGAATGTTATGTTCGGGCACAATTTCACATCAGCGTATGTGTGGACGTGACATTTTGGTTTGTTTTGCTTACCATTGTGAAAGGCTGTATTCTTCCCAAGTCTTAATACTCCTTGTAATTTAAATAATTTGACAACAAAAGCTAAATTTTGGTAGTATTTCAAACACAAAGTCTTGCTCAATAAACATGCAAGATGGGTCCAGGGCCCTCAAGCAGAAGACACAAAAATTTATTGCCTGCTATTAATCAGAACTTTGCGCCACAGTGTGGCCCCTTTGGTACAGGGAAGACTTTTATTTTGATGGGAGCCATACACCACCAAATGTTTGTGTTTTAAGGTAAAGTACAGGGGCTGCTTTCAAGCCTTTCATAAAGGATGAGGTAAACTCAGTATCAAATTCAGAACTCTGATCCAATTAAATCCAGTGATAGGGAAACTGCCAGAGTCTGGAAAATTGATTTCAATGGTTTTATAATCCAATGGAGAATGTTGTTCCGATTTCTACTGGAGGGTTTTGAAATGTCATGAAAGAGAGGGTATATGCCAAATATCACCGAGGGGACTCGGGAGCCATACCACTCTGTAGCCCAGATTCCAACTAGTGAAAAACAAATATGCTATATTTTGTTGAAAGCCCCTGAGAGTTTCAAGTGCCCTTCTCTATCACAGGGTTAGTGCCAGAGCCTCCCCAAGGAGTAGACAGCAGGCTGCAGTGCAAAAGCCCCTCGCTTTGAGTCCCAGCCTCACATGTGACATCAAAAGCCCCATCACTTTCTAATCCTCTAATCTGCCACTGCTTTCCCTTTTTCTGAACTTTGATTTTTTCATTATTCCGTTTTTTATCATTATGCTAAATACAACTGGGACTGAGTACTTTATAAAGACAAAAGTTTTATTTTTCAGTCTTGGAGGTTGAAAATCAAGAGGGTGTGGATCTACTGATTCTCTCTGTGGTGAGGGCTCCCCATGGTTGGATCATATTGTCTTGATGGCATCACAATGGCAGGAGGACATGAAAAGAGAATTTACCTGACACAGGAAGTAAGAGTACAGTGAGAACCAACCTTTGTGAGAACCAACCAGGGCCCCATAAGAACAGCCTCCATCCCTTCCAGGGAAGCTCTATCCACTGATCTAATAACATCCCAGTAGTCCTGCCCCTTCAAGGTTCCACTGTCTCATAGCATTGCCACACAGAGAACCAAACTTCCAACACAGAACCCTCCAGGGACAGCCCATATGCAAAGCCTAGTGCATTGGCTCTTCCTTTACCTGGTCTTCAACTCAGTGTACATATGAGATACAGTACACATATGAAGCCTTTCTCTCATGCAGGGGCAATGTTTCCTGGAAATGACTGAGACCAAAGAGTCTTATCTGAGCTTCTGTTTCTGCTTCTATATAAATCCTGCTTTCCAGGGCTATAGGATCCAGCAGCTCTGGTGATGGTTATTATACTGTAATCAAGTGCACAGGGCAGAGGCAGAAGTTCACAGCACATGGATTGGCAGCCCTGCCCATCCTTTTTCCCTGTCCTCAAAGCATGTCATTATTCTAGGACATTTGAAAATTTGCTTTTATTATTTGCTGCACAAAAAATCCGAAGTAGTAAAGGAATTATGTAATATAAACCATCAAATGGATAATAGTAGAGAGCCTTCTTACTCAAAAGTACCCATGTGTTGGTGACTTCTGCCAGCAATGCCACTTCATTCCTGACCTGCAAATGACAGAGCCCAGCTCTGAGGTCTGAAACTCCTTCCCTGACAGCCATCCAGCCACCTTGCAACAAAAGGGAAGGCAGTGGAGGATAAATGCACGGTCTGTGCAGAACCGCTGCTGTATGGAGGGGAAATCCATGGTCCTCCTGACATCTGTCCACCTAGAAGCACCTTACTCACCGCTGGAAAGTCCCACATAAACCTGCTTCTGATGGATAACTTCTTCCCCAGATGCTTGCTTATTCTGGGTGTTACTTGGCCTCCAGGAAGAAGCAGTTGCAAAAGGTGTGTCACTGCAGCCAGGGAGTGCACCTTTGATTGTTTGGAGGAGAATGGGCAAGCCCAAAGGCCAGGTCTAGTGACAACTCAGTCTAAAAAGCAATACACTTTGAATGGAAGGATCCGAACATTCCCCTGCATGCCCTCCATTCCCTTTATCAGTGATAAGTAATGAACACATTCACCTTAGGCAGTTGGCATATGTGCGTATCACATTTTAATCTTTTTTTTTTTTTTTTTTTTGCTTTCTCTTGCCCTCTATCTTCCCTCCTCCACCTCTGGATTCCCTTTCCATTTGCACAAGGTCTGTCTCTCTGTTTCCTATCATCTATCTTTATTTTTCTCTCTACATTATTTTTACATAGAGTTTCTCCTCTAAGAGAATCCATGAAGTATTTCAGTATCTGTCTCTGACTTGTGGTCTCAGGCTGCGTCTCTTCTCTAAGGATGACCCAATCTTAGCCTTCTTTATAGCTTTTTTTATCCATCCATCTGTTGATGGGCATTTAGGCTGCTTGCAGGATTTAGCTCTGGTGAGTTATGCTGCTATAAACAGGGCTATGCCGGTATCTCTGTAGCTTTAACTCTTTCAGGAGGGTACCTAGAAGTTGAATATCTAGATTAAATTGAACATCTAATTTTTAGTTTTTTCAGGAACAGCTATAGATTTGCATTAATGTACATTCTCACCAACAGTATAGAAAGGTTCCGTTTTCTGTACAGCTTCACCAAATTTGTTGTTTCTTGAGTTTTGTTGAATTTGCTTTATTTGTGAAAATCCAATCTGAGCTTGGTGACCTTAGCCACGCCCCTGGAGTTCTTCTCAGCCCCAGTTTCCTCATCTATTCCAGGGGGCAGTGTTTCCTACCCTCTCTCCTCACTTGGCCTGAGTATCATTTCCAAATAGCAGATGTGTGGTACAGCTCGGCAGACTGTAGTGTGAGTTCATATACTACACTACTCGTTACTCGAAGGTGTCGGATGCAGCCTCCCAGAAGGCAGCTCAAGCCAGGCCTGCTGGGGTTGAATCAGTCCAGAGCCAAATGGCACTCACCTTCGCTCCAGATGGCAACAATCAAAGACTTCAACAGAGATTGCTCTCAAGTAGAAATGCTTCTTCCCCCAGCTATCCTGTGACTGCAATTCCTTTATGAACCTGTAAGTTCATTTTGCCTGTTCCTTAATTTTGTTTGCTCTTTTTCTTTTAAATAATTAACTCGGGTAAAATACTGAATACATTCATTGAATGAATTCATTCATTCATCTTCGAGAGAGCATTTATTAATTGAATGCCACTTTGTGCATTGCTCTCTATTTATGGGAAATAGAAGGAAAATAATTTCCATTTTAGTTATGGTGATAAGATAAATAAATGTAAAGTCATTTGGTGTTCTGAGTCATTATGCTTTTCAATGATATGCCTTATGGTAGATACTTACATTAGCATAACATTCACTAGGGATTATATATAGATATCTCATTTAATCCTTGCAACAAAATTATGAGATAGATGCTATGCTTACTATTCTTTGTATTAGCTGCGATGACAATGACACAGAGGCAAAAGGAAGTCCTCTGCTCAAGGTTCAGTGGCTAAGAAATGAATCCCAGGATTCAGGCCCAGGTTATCTGACTCCAGAGTTCTGGCTTATCCACTGCACTATAATGGCTTATAGAGAGTATGGTGTTGGGTGGAAGGTTCCACACTGCCAAAGGTTTGGAGGCCAGGTGAAGAGGGGGTTCCAGATCAGGCAGCGGAGCTGGAGGGAGGAAAGCCTGCAGGGAGCAGAAGCCCTCAGGACAGGCTTGTGACCTACAGACCCAGGAGGTGCCGATGCATGGCCTGCGGGATCTTGGGTGACTCTGGAAGAGGCTTTCTGAAGATGTGAGGTACAAGTTCTTGGTGGAAGACAGACTCAAGGAGAGGAATTCCGGCAGGGAGCTCTGAGGGTCAGAAGGGAAGGGGTAGGAACCCAAGAAGAGGACTCAACTGCAAGAGGTGTTGAGGAAAAGAGTCAGCACTGGGCAATTCACGGCTGCATTATGGGTTACTTGGCACTTTTGAGATGGAAACAAACCCACCCAATGTCCCATGTTCCATCCACCCTGGCTGTGGGGTCTCTGCTAAGCTGAGCAATCCACCTCTGGCTCCAGTAATTGGTTCCCTGGGCAGTCTTTTCCTTTCTCTCCACCAAATTAAGCTCCTTTTCTTCTGGTCCTGATTGTTAAAATACCCTGTTTGCTCATGCCATTTACATATTCCAATTACCCCCTGCCATTTCCCTGCTAATGAGCCCTGTACCTGCATCTGAGAGCATCTGGCCTGGAGCCTGTTGGTGCAAGAGGGATGCACACAGACAAAGACACTATTCATGGTGTCTTCAGAAAAGGAGCATTGCAATTATTTTTCCCACCTCTTCCTACACCTGCTGGCCTGACTCTAGATAGCAGGCCTATGTGGCTCGTTTCTGGTCCCCCAAGTCACTGTTCCATTTACCTTTGCAAAAGTAGAGAAGTTTCATGTCAACTGGAGAAGGGTTCTGTATTCTAACAATGCCACAAAGGGCCCATTGTCCCCTGACTCAAACACGGGTGCAGGTCCTATTAATTTCAAGGTCTGCTTCTAATTCTTTGCAGAGAGGAAGCCAGTGGTTGGGTACAAAGGATGGACAAAGCATTCTGGGGAGCTATACACTGGTGCTAAATAGCAGAAACTCAAGCTGGCTCTGGGTAGGAATCATGTTTCTGAAAACCACCAAGTGTTTAGCTCTTGACTGGTTAAGTAGCCAGTCTCAGCCTCACTTGTAAAAGGGGAGCAGTTTAATGACCTTAAAGAGATGTGTTAAGATCGAAGAAGCTAACATATGCCAAACTTAGGTGTACAGAAGTACTTAATACATATTCAGACATAATATGAACATCATCACATTAGTACTATTGCATCCAACTTAGGAGCGAGGGCCTTTGGCTCTATAGTTGTGTATTGATTCGTCTTTTCATGACAGTAACCCACATGCTATATCACAAATCAGCACACAGAACACGATCTACATGTAACAACTGAAATGACATATTCTGTTCCATATTATATAACGTGCTTATTACCATGACTACCATAACAAAATACCACAGACTGCCTCCCTTAAACAACAGAAACTTATTTTCTCCTATTTCTGGAGGCTGAAAGTCCAAAATCAGGGTGTCATGAGGCTGCTTTCTCCTGAGAGCCCTCCTTTTGGCTTGCAGATTTCCACCTTTTCCTGGTGTCTTTGTTTGGTCTTCCCACCCTCTCTGTGTGTCACTTTAGTGTTTCTCTGTGTGCCCATATTTTCTCTCCTGAGAATGTCAGGGACCTTGAATTAGGGATCTTGCCATCAACCTCTTTTGAACTTAGCTACTCCTTTAGCTATAACTATATCAGGATGGGGATATAGTCCCATCCTGAGTCCTGGGATTAGAGCTTCAGGAGACGAATGGTAACACCACAATGAAGTCCATAAGTAGAACTCACTGCAGTGACTTCCTGCTTTACTAGGAGTCAAAAATCTAGCCTATCAGATGTCATTCTGCAGCCAGCTTCTTTGGTTTCTACCTGACTGTTTCCAACAGCACGGTAGTGGCTCCTAATCTCCCCCAAGCCCACGTTGGAACAACCAGGGAGCTTATCACCCACTGAAGCTATGTTCTGTGGCCAGCCCCTGTGGTGAATGCCTTCCCTTACCTCCTTGAGTCGTGGCACCACCCAGTGGATTAGCTATTACAAGTAGACCACCAGAGCTGAGGAACAACAGTGAAACAGCTATTTGAACTCAGATTTTTTTCCAACACCAAAAAGATGGCATCAGGTCTTCAACTTCAGACATAACTTTCAGGAGGTAACATGAATTTCACAAAAGATGCTGAAATCTGGGTGTTCCCCAGGAGGGCAGTGGGAGCACAGGCTGAATTCAGTTTGAAGATGAGGGTATAGTCCTAGCCTTGACACTCTTTAGGAGCGCATGGGAGCTGCCAGAGGTCTCATGCTTAACTTCCTTGTCTGGAATGTGGATGTGAGTGACATTTGCCTCACAGATGTTGTAACTATGGATACCCAAAGCCATTGACATATTTCCATTGTGTCCTGTGACCCATCGATGCTTGGCCCATCATTAACCTCTCTGAACTCATTTGCTGTTACTGCCATCCTTGTGCGGTTTTATCACCCTAATACTAGCAGCTTCAGATGATGATTAAAAAATGAAGAGTCTAATAAATATATGATATAGGAATATTCCAAATTTAGCTGTCTTGCTTTTTCAAGATAATGAAAAAAATGCAAAGAATCTGTTTTCCTTAAAAGAAAAACAGGGTAATTTAATGGATCTTGAGTTAGAGCTTCCTTCTAAATAGCTGCTAATTTTTACACTTTCTGAAATCAGCCCAAATAGGGTTGCTGAATGGAAGTCGTGGACCTAAGAACCATACTTGTACACTTATGTAAAGTGTTATGCCCAACACTTACCACAAGAGGGAGCAATTCATAAGTGGCAGTGACCAGCATGTTGAGATGGTGAAGAACCCAAAGAATTCAAGGAGAGAGGTGGGGAAAGCTGTGTTTCAGGGTCTGTTGCCTCCCACTCAGGCCGCACACAGGACTGCACCTGCACTCTGCACTGGTCCAGTCGCTGTCGCCTGTGCCATGATTTTACAGTTCCGGGATCCCAAGTCTTCCTTGTGTGATATCAGACACTGGAAATGTTCATTTTTTCCTTTTTGGCTGTTTATTATGAAGTAGTTTTCCTATTATTTCAGATAATAGGAATAAAAATGAAAATGAAACCAGGCATGGTGGCACACACCTGTAATTCCAGCACGCCGAGAGGATGAGGCAAGACAACCACAAATTTAAGCCCAGATGAGGAAATTTAGAGAGACCCTGTCTCAAAATAGAAATAAAATAAAATAAAAATTTTAAAAGATGGGAGATGTAGCTCATTGTTAGCTCAATCCCCAGTACCACATAAATAAATAGGTAATAAATAAAATACAAGAAATATTATATAAGGGCCAGCCAAATAGCTCAGAGGACTAAAACGCCTGCAAGCAGGTGCAGGGGCTGGAGTTCGATCCTCAGGCCTGCTGAGCCAGTCCCATCCTTGGGGTGCACTGAGACAACGATTGAGACTGGGTGTGATGGCATGTGCCTGTACTCCCAGCTCTTGGGAGGCTGTAAATAGGCAGATCATACGGGTCCTATCTAGTAGTGAGACCCTGAACGTCCTGTAGACCTTTCTGTAAAAATACAAAAAGAAAAAAGAAATATTACACAGCATTCAGTGTCTCCATGTCCCTCCAAAGCCTTCTGCAGTTGTGGTACAGGCTTCTAGAGTTTGTGACTGATTCAGGTCCAATGCTTGGATTATGGATGTGAGCACTATACCTGCTTTGGGACCGACAGGCTGCACATAATATAAGGGATGGAAAGAGGCTTGCTCCTCCCCTTTGCTCTTGTGGCTGTGGCTGGCTTTCCATCAGCCTCTGCTATGCCATCTTGCCTTGGAGCCAGAGCATGGGCCGAAACCTCGTCCTGTGCACTAAGTAAACCTTTCTTTAATTCTAGTTTTCAGATATTTTGTCCCAGCAACAAAAGAACAATAACTGAGACATGTACCATAGGAAGAACTATCACTATTTTTTGTATTTTTAAATTTAAGATATTTTGTGAAATTCCTGGAGTGAAGTCAGTGCCCGAGATGAGCATTGTGTCACATGGTGTCCTCCCAGACAATTCTGCAGACTCAGAGGTTACATGTGCCCTAAAAGATGTGCTCCTTGGCTGGCTTCAGGGGCTGGCACCCATTTGGCATGCAAATGAGAGTGAAATATCCCGTGA
Organism: Ctenomys sociabilis; assembly: GCA_004027165.1. Classification (NCBI taxonomy): domain Eukaryota; kingdom Metazoa; phylum Chordata; class Mammalia; order Rodentia; family Ctenomyidae; genus Ctenomys; species Ctenomys sociabilis. The sequence goes on along the minus strand of PVKA01003714.1, from coordinate 24,991 downwards.
CAACCCCTCTCCCAAGGGAACATTAAATTATGAGGCCAAAACATCTGGTCAAGCTCATTTCCAAACTTGACCTTCGCTGGCCAATCACAGTTTTGTCACTTAAGGGACAAAGGGCCACAACAGGATCTCTCTCTTACTTATTCTTAACAGCTTACTTAGTGTTTCTCTGTTCAGAGTTTTTTCCTTTTTATCACAACTTAATATGGATTGGAAGTGAGGAGAATGATGATCGCTTGGCAAACGCTCACTGCTGTGTACCCCTACAGGAACTGTACTTCCACTGAGTGCTGTGGTTTTGCTCCCACAGCTTGCCCTGGTCAGTGGTACAGGCAAAGGTGAACACGAGCCACTTCTGAGTCTCAGGAGTCTGGAGATCAGCTCTGTGCTATTCTTCCGGGAGCCCCACCCCCACCAGGAGAGCAGGTGGCAGAAAGAAGCAGGTGGAGCAGAGCTCTCCACTGCCCAGAGCACCTGCAGGCAGAACGACAAGTGCTGTGGATGGAAAAGGATTGAAGTTCTTACTGTCTTCTGTCTAAGCAAAAATTAGAAATTGTCGAAAGACATCATTTGGAGTTCTTTGAGTGAAGTGACAAAATCCTTCTAGGAAACCTCAGATTCTACCAATGTGGCCGGATCTTCGAATTCTTACTGAGAATGCAATTTTACAGCTGTGCAGAAATGAAAGTTGTAGAAAACTGATAGCAGTGCAGCTGCATTTTGTCCATTGCTGATAAAATTGATATACACCCCACAGCAGAGAAAATACCAAATGTTTCAAGAAGTTTGAATACGAATCTCTTTTGCACCTTCTACAAATTCATTGCAACATTCCTACTTATTTTTTTTTCTGTCCTACAAAATTCCCTCTCAATTAAGCTGAGCATATAGTTGACTCCCTCACTTTGTGATACTTGAATTTAAAAATTCTGTGATATTCATTAATGTGTAGTAATATACATTTGCAACTGTTAGTGCAAGCATTGCATACGATTCAAGGTAGAGCCTCATTTGGGGTTCTAGTCAGGTTTTGGTCATTTTCAAGCAACTTGGAGAAGATGGGTTGGAGCCATCATGGTTAGCTTGAGACAGATAGCTTCAGGCAACTTATTTACTTCTTTTTAAAAATGTATTTGGAACAAGGTCTCACTGTGCAGCTTGGGAGCATACTGATCTTCCTGTTTTCAGCCTCCCCAGCACTGAGATTACAGGTGTGCACCACCACACCCAGGGTAGTTTATACACTTCCAAATTTGGTCCCACCATGGTGTTGTACATGGAAACAGACCACCTAATAGTTTCTAGGATCTCTTCCAGGCCTGGCAAAGAATGAGGTAAGACAGAACCTACCACACGGCTAATCTTACTATCTAGGAAGATGATGGGGATGATTAGATTACCAGTGGCTGCAGTAAATTGTTCCCAGAACATCTAGGCTACAAATCATCCAGTTCAATTTTATCTCGCAGTCCTTGGTGAGTATGGGAGCTTCCCATCTCACTCTTGTTGTGGTCAGAAGGCTCAGGGCTGATTTATCCTGTTGCCCTACATGTCGTAAACTCATGTTATGGGTGGAGATGAAGAAAGTTGGACAGTTTCATTGGTTTCCTCACAGCCAGAAGCTACCCCGGGATCCATGAGGGAACCTCTGGTGCTCAGATGTGAGCTTTTCATGAGATAAAGCAGAAGTTCTTGTATAAAGAAAGACAGAGTATACTGTATAGATCCTGAGCAACTGTCCTTGAATCTTGGTGCCACTAATTACTAGCTGTTTGAGTTTAAGAAAAGTGTTTATTAACTCTGAACCCCACTTTCTCTATACATGATATGGGAATAAAATGCATGCTTTGTATTGTGGCTATAAGATGACTGAGAAATGCCCACACCCCCTATAGTACCTGGACAGTAGAATCTCTGTACATGCCACTTTGTCCTCTGCCCCTTTTGGAGATAACAGAAGAATGTCTTTAGAGACAGGCAAACCAAAGGTCAAACCCTAGCTCTGCCACATTCTGACTGTAAGTTTAAGCAGTGAGAAGGAGCCCAGTGGCTTTGTTCTGCTACATGCAGAGCAGAGAAGATTGGATGTCGATATTACCTCGCAGTGCTCTTCTAAAGATTACACACAGAAATGTCCCTGTCATCAACAGAGCAGAGGTAAGGGCTAGAGCTATTGTTTGTACCATTAATCGATGATGAAAAGCACTAGGGCAGAGTGAAGGCCACAGAGAGGGCCAAGAAGGGCCTTGATAGGGGATTATGAGCAGAACCTTCCTTAAAAAGCCAGAGCAACATAATCAGGAGTTTAGACCAAGGACTATAGATTCAGGGAGCCACATTATCAGCTAAAAGGAGCTCCTGCTTAATCAAGGAATTATATATATCCTAATTTTTAAAAATGTTAATGGGGGATATTAGATATTCATATGCAATTCTGAAAGATTTATGCCCATCTTAATGGCTGGAGATGCCCTTCAAATTTTCCATCTGCCCTGGAAGAGGTCTAATGTGATAATAAACAGGAAATTGACTAGGCCAAGGGACATGCAGTTCTGTTTTTTACCATAAAATATAGAAGGCTGCTGACATTGCATATTAATTAGCTGATCCTTTCCTTTCCAAATTAAGAGCTTGGTTTTGTATTTCTTCCATGGATATAGAACTTAGCTTTGTGGTTTTTCAATGCCTGAGATCTCATTCACTAAAATATTTTTGGACCACGTAATGGTTTCTAGGATCTTCCAGGCCTGGCAAAGAATAAGTAAGACAGAACGTACCCCACAGCTAATCTCACTATCTAGGAAGATGATGGGATGATTAGAGTACCAGTAGCTGCAGTAAATTGTTCCCAAAACATTTAGGCTCCAAATCATCCAGTACAATTTTATCTTGCAGTCCTTGGTGAGTATGGGAGCTTCCCGTCTCACTCTTGTTGTGGTCAGAAGGCTCAGGGCTGATTTATCCTGTTCCCCTAGGTGCATATGTTTAAAACTCTTTTATGCATTAATTTAACAAATAGCCATTCCAGGGCTGGCACAGGAGCTCAGTGGACTAAGCACCTTTAGGCAAGCTCAGGGACCAGGGCTTGATCCCTAGTTCCACATGATACATCAGCTCCACCCTCGAGGCACGCTGAGCAAGCCACTGAGTCTGGGTATGGAGGTTCATGCCTGTAATCCCAGCACTGGGGAGGCTGAAAACAGGAGGATCACTATGAGTCTGAGCTTCGTAGTGAGACCCAGTATCAAATACATTAAAAAAAAAATAGTTATTGCATACTTACTACATGCTATGTACTCCAGAAATACAACAGGGAGATTTTGTGACAGTGAGCTGATAAACCAGCTAAGAAAATAAAGAGTAAACATGACAGAAATAAATATAGATGTAGCATTTCCTGGATGTTATTTCTTGCTATAGAACCAACCACTCCAAACTTACTGGTGCAAAGGAGTGACACCTTCATCATGCTTATGGAATCCACGAATCAGGAAATCCCATGGGCCCCAGGCAGACTGGTCTCTGTTTTTGCTCTGCAAAGTTTGTGGCTTAGCTGGGGAGTGGGTGGGGCCAGATCAGCTGGAGCACTTAAGTGCACCTTCTCCTGGGAATAAGTAGCTGGAAGCTGGGCTCAGCCAGGACTGTGGGCCACTGTGACTACACACAGCCCCTCTTGTGCAGTCATGGCAGGCTGGGAGACTTTTATGTAATGGCTAAGTGTCTATAAATCTTCTACCCCTTGAAGATGCATGGTATTACTTACATTGTTCACCGTTGGTTAAAATGTCCAAAATTCACTGAGATTCCAAACAGTGAGAGACAGACTTAGAGGGAAAGTTTCAAGGATCTATGACTATGTGTGAAACCAGGATATTGTTTTAAGGTCAACCCATGAGAGAGGTAGAAGACTTCAGTTTTGAATCCATCAGTAAGGGGCTGAGCACTTGGATCAGGGACACACTCCTTTATTCAGAAAACATTTCTAGGTTCCTATGATGGACCAATGACTACGACAGATACTGCAGTTCCAGGATGATCTCCTTGTGGCCTCACAACCCCAGTCTATAGCTGAAGAAGTGCTCAGGTGGTTGAACCTGATTTAAAAAAAAAAAACAAACTATTATTTGAACAGGATTATGGAGCCATCAAGAAATGAGTGAGCTAATTTTGACAAGTTACCAGAAATCAGTCTGCATTTGATGTATTTATTGTATAATAAGGCTTTGATCACCTGTCTTATATAAGCTATTTTTTAGAAAATGGGGCATTCTCTGAAAGTGTCTTCCCCTGGTAGATCTGGGCTTGCTCCTTCATCTTCTACGAAACATGCTGACATGCTGCCTAGCCTGCCTATGTAAAGTGGCATCCTATACCTTCCCTTCTGTCACAGCTTTCTTTTTTCCAAAGTGCTTACCACCTGCAACCTAGTCTGTGTAATTTTCATGTTCGTTCTGTTTATCATCTCTCCTTCCTAGAATACAAAACCACTAGAACAAGCATCTCAGTTTCTCTACCAATAGACTCAGACTATAACCAGACCCTTCTAATGGACAGATACATGGGACCCCAACAAGAAAGATGGGCAAGGGTCCTTTTAAATGAGGTTAAGTGAGGACTTTTTTTCCTAAATGTGCCCAGGTAAACACTACAGACCATTATGAGGAAGTGTAATGTGAACTGGTTTGTACTTTTGCACAGTGTTGTGTGTGTCCTTATGGGAGCTGGATGGAGAATGAGAAAGAAGAGGGTCAAATCTAGACAGAAGATGAGTCAGGATCACTTTAGGAGTGAGGAGAGATGTCTGTGACTTAGGTCCAGGTGATAATGACATGGCAATGAGACAGGAACAGCCTTACGGTTTCTTTGGTGAGGGTGGAAGTGACAGGGTGGGCAGATAGGCAAGATGGGGGACAGGAGACCAAGCCCGAAAGTAGATGTAGGTTTGAGTCACTGGGTTTTGTGTGGCACTGTTTAAGGATGATGGTAATACCATGTGTGTGTGTGTGTGTGTGTGTGTGTGTGTGTGTATGTATGTGTGTGTGTGTGTGCTCAGTGTGGGATGTAAATACGCACTGTGTGGCCAATGTGGTATGTGTGATTCGGTACATATATTGGTATGTGTAGTATTATATTAGTCAGGTTTCTGCCACTGTGACAAAATAACTAAAAATATCTGTTTTTTGAAAGGAGAGATTTATTTTGGCTCATGCTTTGAAGGTTTCAGTCCATGGTCTGTTCGGAATCGCAGCTGCTAAAACATCCAGGCTGCAGAGGCTTCGGGCAGGAGGCCGCTCACCTTGTGGTGGCAGGGGGTCCAAATGAGAAGGGAAGTTGCTGGGGACAAATAGCACTTTGCGTCCAGGCCCCCAGTGATCTGTTTCCTCAAACAAGGTGCCGGTTTTAAAATTTCCACCACCTCCCAATAGCTCATTAAATTATAAATCCATTCATGTATTAACCTCTTCATAACGTTGAGCTCCCCATGAGCTGATTGCCCTCCAAAGCCCCCAGCTCTAAACACGGCTACACAGGTGCCCAGGCCTTCAAGAAATGAATTTTGGTTTCAGCACATTTTAATTTCCAAACCATGGCTACTTTGATATTTGAGCAATGGTAAATTTACATCTTACCATGTCTTTTTTTTTTTTTTTCATGAGATGCACATTAGATTCTGGAGGCACGTTCCTCACTAAGCATCCACGAGAAGGAGCCATCAGTGTCCACAGTGATGCAAATAGGTCTTCACTGCATTGTCTGCAGACCAATATCAGGAAGCTGCCAGGGTGTCTGGCCATTAGCCTAGTGGTGTTCACACTGGCCCTCCAGAGACAGAGGACTGACCAGTCTTTGGACGAGGCTTCTGACATTAATATAAGACTGGATACTGATTACTAAATAACCAAATGGCTAACTTAATGTGTACTCCGTGGTGTGTACACATTCTTAGGGGAATAGTCACTAACTATGTACACAGTAAGCCCTGCACATCATGAAAATTTAGAACTGCTTGAAATCTCTGGAGCATTATTTTTAGACTCATGCTCTGGTTGGGAGAAATTATACATGAGTAAAGGGAAGGCTAGAGAGTCACTTGCTTAAGGTGTGAAGTGTGATCCTGATTGTGGAGAAGAAGGCAGTAGGGAGGACCTATGTCCTGGCCTGAGGTTTCTTCACTGCCATTCAGCTGGCTGACCTTGGGCATACTGCTGCACATCTCTTGGCTCAGCTTTCATGAGTTACATGAGACAGGTGGTGAGCGCTTGGATCCCTCACGTCTCCAGCTTCCCATGGTCTGGATGTTGTGTTCCAGCACAGGCTTGGCATCCTCTCCTCCCTCCCACTCTTAGTTCAGCAGTGGGCACAAGACCTTCCCAAGGGCACTCTATGTTCCTCTGAATTTGTTTATAGACTTCAGCAGGAGAGGCAAAAGCAAACAGAGGAAGTCAAAATTTGGCAATTGGAAATAAAGTTGATGAAGGAAGGAAAATCGATTAGCCTTGGACTTAAAAATGATCAACCGCAACTTTAATTGATTTCAAATAAAGATATGTCTAGCCGTATTTATGATATATATTAGATCATGGAAAGTTATGTATGCATAAAACATGAGTGTCTATGAGATAAATAGGAGGTTTCTACAAAAGTTGTGCTTCATCCCTGTAATCTTGTCCTCTCTGTTTAGCATGTCCAAAGCAAGTTCCCAAGGTAGAAATATCACTGTTATATATACCTTGACCCCTTAAGCATCTGTATTCAAGTGTCCAGCAGGTACCACTTCTCCTTTGAGATAAAAGCTATGACCCTCAGGCTTGGGGTTTGCCTGCTTCTTTTTCCCTCTCTGCTCTTTCTTGTCACTTGTCTATAACCACGCTGCCCAAATGCCAGTCTCTTCTCAGCCTTCCATCTTCACTTGCACTCTTTTTGACCTTGAATGACCCCCTTTGCCTGCCTCACCAAGCAAAGATCTCAGCTTTCCAGAGTCAGCTTTCTAACTTCTCCCACTCTAGCTTGATCTGCTGGTGGTTTTCTCATTTGTAACTCATTACACTGAACTCTATGCAGACTACTATCCTTTCAAATGCCGCACTCGATTATACTAATTTCCTTACTGCTCAGTTTCTCAAGATAGACAAACAGCTCCCTGAAAACAGAGCATGCTATACTACCTTAGCATCTCCAAAGCTAACTATTTCTTTCAGTTGTTTGATAAGAAATATTTAGTCTTTTCTAAGTTCCCTACTCTATAGTAGATACAATTGGTATGGGACAGTAGTAGAGACTGGGTTTATTTGTCAAAATATCCTTTCATGGTGGTAGATCTTTTTAAAATCTTGGTGCATGTGAATCCAACTCAAGATTGTATGTGCCAGATTCCCTCATAGTTATGAGGTCATAGGAGCAAGTTAAATATAATTGAGTGTGAATGGAAGTTATTCAAGCTGCATCTGGGTCATTATTTTAAAGGAAAAGGGAACCCTTCCTTTTTCTTTGCATTTTCCTACTGTATTGAATTTACATATAGTGGAAGGTGCTTTATGGGTCATAAGATAGAAGCTACTTGTTGAAGTTAGAAGTAGGCTACTCTCCCTTAACCAACAAAGCCCTCGTGCCATTTCTGAACTGTCTCTAGACTTCCATGAAAAACAAAAGTTAAGGCACTGCTTGTTCAGACTAGTATACCTGGGTCCATTTTGTTACAGAAGCTTACACTATGCCTTGTTACCATGAAGGGTATTTAAAGCAGACATAATCTCTTGACTGATTGAACTTGTTTACTATAGGCATAAGTACACAAATAAGTGAATTAATGAATAGTTCAAGTTCTAGTGAAAGCCAGACAAAAATATTTTACCAATTTGTTACACTAGTCAGCTAGCCTCTAGTGCCATGAGGCTTAAGCTATTTGGGTCTGTGTTTCTGAGAGTGGGTTTAGACATGCCCACTTCAGCCCCTGCCTGCTTTCTTCCATACACACAGCTACAAAATTCCTTTGATTGTCCCTCCACACACTGTCCTTATTCATTTCCTCCTAGGCTTCCCCAAAGCCTTGCAGTAGTTCTAATTTGGACCCTCATTACCCATTACTGCAACCATGGCACTGGGGAGTGTGCTGGCCTCTGCGCCTTCCTTATCCCCTCCAGAGATGTTGTCATGGCAACTCCCCCTGGCACAGTACTGCTCAAAACCTTCAAGGGCTCCCCATCACCTTCAGGTAAAAGGCCATCCTCCCAAGTGATCTCCATGCTTTGGCCCACCTGCCTTTTTCTGCCCCTATCTCTTATTTTTCTCTCATCCCCTGTGCTTCTTTGTCCTGTGACATTCTTGTCACTTCCTTTCTCCAGGCCTGTATTTGTCTTTCCTTGGAATGACTTCTTCCTCCAACCATACTCCTACTTTTACTTATTAAAATCATATCCTTTTTTCCCCTCCAGTAAAACCTTGTTCTTTTTATTGTTCTTCTGATGAGATTTTTTTTGACTGTTGGAGTCAAAAAGATTTTACCTTCTCTAGGGACATTCCTCACCATCTGTATCCTTAATGTAGCATTTAGCACTATTATGTTAGAATCATATGCATAGTAGACTACAAGGACAATACTAGTACTAATATTAACACATTAGCCATGATAGCCTCCTACTACTTGATGAGTGGTTGTCAGGTTCCAGTCCCTACCCCAGGAGTGTTGATGGTGCTAACGCATGCATAGCCCTCACCAGTCCCAAAAAGACTTGGCATAGCTAAGGAAGTCATCGTCACACAGAAGTACCCTGCCCAGGGACACCTGCTGGGTTTTGAATCTTTGCTTGGCTGTTACTAAACACAGGGACATAGGAAGGCCATTGCACCTCACTGAGTCTTAGCACCCACGTCTCCCAAGTGTGTGCTGAGATAAATACATGACATGATTAAGGAGGTGTGTCCAGGCCAACTGCAGGTACACAGTATGTGCTCCGAGTCACGTTAACACTTTAAGCACAAAGCTATGTCTTGTAATCTTATTTCCTCTGGCAGGGTAGGTGCTTACATATGCTTGTTTATGATTCTGGTGAAGTTATTTTTTTTTTAATTTTTATTTTATTGAATTACAAATGTCAATCAGACAGTTTCAAGACACCTTAACAATACAGATTCGATAAATTAATACATTGCAAACTGTTTTCATAATGTTTTGGTATTGTGCAAGGTACATACATGATATTTTATGTTGAATACAAGGTCTTGGCCATGTTCTTCCCAGACTGCTCAGTGCAAGGAGTGTAGCATAGTTACGGTGATGTAGAGTTGTTTATGTCCATTAATACACCCTTCTCTCCTACTATATTAATATTTTTAACTGAAAATACATTTCAAGTCATCCACATGCCTCTCTTGCCACTCCACATGTCCACGTTTCTCAGTTCTGCCCGTGGCAGGTGAGGAAAGGACATGGGGCATATTGTGCCGATGCCACCTAGGCCGAGGATGCAATGGTGTGGCCTTGTTCTCTGCAGACAGAACAATGGTCTCAGGATGGCAGAGAGATAAAATCAAAGGAGCCTAGTCCCAGGCAGTTTACAGGAAGATGGAAGCATGAGCAACAAAATGGACTTGCAATTGAACCTGAACCTCTGCTGCAGCCACCAAACTATTCCCCAACAAGTACCATCACGTGGACCCCGTTTGCTAACTGAAAATTTCTGGAGAGAGCACATCAGCTAATGCTCTCAAGAGGAAGTAGCAATGGTGCCTGTGCTGCAGCCTTCTACTCTAGTGTAAAGTGAAGATAAATGGCACACATGTGTCTAAACCACACAGTCCTTAGCACATAGTAGGTACTCAATCCATTCTATGGATATTCTAAGTCAGGTAAAATTGCAGGTTTCCAGACACACCTGTATGTAGCCAGGGTGCTGAGTTTGATCTTGAGAATAACTGGGACAATGATCTCATCCTCCTATGTTGACATAAATCACTGCATGAGTGAGCTTCTCAGCAGGCCCTCATGCTGATGTCATCCTTGCCCTCCCTCCCTCCCTTGAGCTCATGCTGCAGCAAGGCAGGGCTCGCCTTGTCCAAGAAGAATGTGGGGAAGAAGGACTCCTGTCGTGCCGTGAGGCTCTGGAATAGCTGGCAGACCTGCAGAAGCTCACTCTGCTCAACAGGAGATCCCAGGAGGACACATTTTTAACTGATCATCTCCTGGGCCAGGGACTTGGATGGGCACTGAGTAGCTCATGTAGTCCTCTCTCATCCCTTCAGCGATCAGTGAAATGAGTGCTCAGATATTAAAATGAGTATGCAATAAACTAAATGATGAAGTCAGGATGATGCAGATGGACAAGGAAAAGATGGATGTTAAGTGAGTGTGAGAGACCGCTGACCTCAGGCAAACTGGCTCTCTTCTTAGAACGAGAAGACAACCTGTGTGCAAAGCCTTTTTGCCTTTGGACTTTGGAGGAATCCCTTCAGAAAATCTCTCTATCCTGTCACATGCCTTTCAGCAGTGAATCCAAGAGGCTCCACTGACACTGTAATCCCAATGCAAAGCACCCCAGGGATGCAGGAAGTTGTAAGTCCCCCAGCTGTCCCATAAAGCTGCTGTCTTTCTTAGTTCTGTGCTCTCTGGTACCCCCAGTTATATATTTTGCAATCCAATTAAATTTGAGTTGAATGAAGAAAGGATTTTGATTTTGGAATTTTTAAACAAAAATGTAGTGCTGCTTTTGAAAGGGCCTATCTTTTGAGAGCTCTTGTCACAGGGCCTCATAGAGGATCTCAGGCCAGCAGCAGGTGAAAATAGGACCTACAACAGGGTCAGAGAGGTCACGCAGAAAAGCCACTGTCCTCTGGTTCCTCCTGAAGACTTCATTATGATTTGCTCCATATGTTGGATTTTATTTAAGGCTCCATCATAGAGGAAAAAATGGCTCTTCATGTAGGTAGATGGAACAACAAAAAGGCATAATAGAAAAATTTTTTATAGAGTCCACAAAAATACTTGGATCTGCTGTCTGTTTGTGAGAGCTCAGACAAAATTTCCTTTCTCTCAGAGCTTCAAATCCCCACTCGCAAGTTCATTCAGAAGACTATTGAGCAAACTGAGCCAATGGGTGGTCGTTGTCATTCTACCACATTCAGAAATATTTAGCTCATCAGGCCCTTGTCGCTCTCCCGCTCTCTTCACTGCTGTTGGTTGGACACTTTTCATCTACTAGGGTCCTCTACCATGCTACTTCTGCCTTGAAACCCGCTAATCTAGAGTAAAATCATGACCCAAAACAAACCTCTCCACTTTTAAGTTTCAGGTTTTGCGTATTGTATCTGAATGACAAGAAAAGAAACTCATACAAGAAGAGAATGCATACCCAAAAGATATACACAAAAATACTCATAGAAGGTTTATTGATAGTAACTCCAACCTGCAAATAACTCAACCAGGTATCAACAAGAGAGTGGATAGATGAATTGAGGTAGTCATATTATAAAGAAATATTTTCTAAGTAATGAACATAGCCAAAGAGATCCCTGGATGTCTCTCAATCCAATGCTGAGTGATACCTAGAAGATCCTCCATGGTTATCTGATTGGAGGGATGGTGCACATTTCTATTGACTAAGAAATTTTAAGATTCCAGAGGGGTAGAAGTTAAGATATATCACAACATGATATTAATTTTCCTGTTCATAACAATGGAAAGGATTCCTGTTCAAAGCATTATGAAAAAATTCTGTCTAATGCAGACTAACAGTCCCAGAAAATCAAATTCTCTCTGAAAGCTATTTTTATATTAATGATTCATTCATGAAAAAATAAGCTAGATAAAATTTTACTCATGATCAATTTATACGTATATAGAAGTCAAGATTTTCACTTCAAAAATTATAATTTAGATGTAAAATTGATGATTATGTGGTAACATAAAAGAGCAAACTATTGATAAGCAGTGTACTAGGGATGAATCTCAAGAACATTAAGTTGTCTAAAAGAGGCTGTGCTTTCCCAGTCTGAGACATAATATTGGATACCTACAACCGAAAGAAGTCAGAGTTTAATTTAGATCATGGTTTCAGGAGATTCAGTGCACGGTAATCTGGCTTCAAGGCAGGAACAGCACGGCACAGGGCATGCAGTTATCCCTTGCTATTTTTGTGGTTCAACTTGCACAGACTCACTGTTTCATGGGCTTTCAAAAAACATTCATCAAATGCAAAGCAATATTAATGTGCTGGGCTGTAAAAGGCTTCTGACATTGCCCATCCTATGGATAACCCACTACTATTATTAACTACTGGACTTCATTGAAATATTTTGCTGAATTCATGCACCTACAGTATTTAAATCACAATGGAATACCCTTCTCTGACAAAATTAAACAAAAGAAGGGAATACAAATGAATGACTATTTTGTATCTGTCTATTCAAAATAGGATAGAAATACAGCTACATTCTCTTAGCTCAATGAATGAATAGAAATATTTGTCCTACATTCTCTTAGCTCAATGAATGAATAGAAATATTTGTTCTAATAGTGCTCGTGGACAGGATATGTCTGCATCTTGAACAATGAATAACCACTAAGACAACAGTATATTAATTATTGAAACTGTCCTACTAATCAGTTTTGAAACTGTCTCATTGCTATGTGTTTCTCAAATAAAATTATTTAAAAAAATAAAAAAAATCATCTAAATTATTTATAGTGGATTTTTTACTATATCATAGAATTTTGAAGTAGTGTACCATATCCATATGTTGTTAAAATTATGTAGGTTTCATGAGTTTAGAAAATGGTTAAGAATATTAGAAGTGCTTTTAAAATGTGGGAAAGGTTTATAAGAATGTTTGAAAGGATTTATATGTGCATACATATATATACATATATATGTATATATAAAACATTACTACTTCAGATTTTCGCTTATCATGGTGGTGTCTGGAATATAATATGCATGGTAAATGAGGGACCCCTACACTGGAATAAAGATGTTTAGCTTGTGCTGGCCAGGAAACAGGATAAAACAGAAACCCTAAGGAGAAAGATGCAGAAGGACAGACACAGTACCAGTGCCACATCTCCATCACCTACCCATACACACCCAGAAATGTGCTTCACCAATCTGCTGAGAAGTTCCCAAACCAATCAAGTTGACACAGACAAGCTTACCTATCTACAGAGGCTAAACTCAAGAGAACAGCTACTGTATAATCCCATTTATATGAAGGATAAGAATGCAGAAAGCTGAGGTATGCTTTTGGAGGTTAAAGTAGAGATTGCGTTGGATGGTGGGTATAATGGGCGGGGAACAGTGCCAAGTAATCTCCTGAGGCGTGGATATGTCTTGCGTAGCGATACTCCTGTGGAGATACTCCTGAAACATCATCAAGACATGCATACAAGATGTGCTTAATTTTCTGTGTAAAAATTGTACCTTGACTTTTAAAAAAATGGAGGATGATTCTCTATTTTCCTGGCAATGATTTGGTGTGAGGCAGTGCTGTAATTAAACTCCCTCCAGCCCTCCGAACCCCACTGTTGGGGCCAGCAGGGGGTAATGGAGACAGATATCCCGATGGCTGACTTCCCCATCACAAATCTCCTGCTGGAGGGGCTCCTGACCTGCGTCCCCAGAGCTGTGCCCAGTAACATAGTTTGTCACTCTAACAGCTTCATTAAAGTGGCTGAAAGCAGAATAACCCCAGGTCTGCAGAGCTGGGAAAAGATAGATGCTTCTCATTTTAAAGTTCAGCAAAATGCGTTTTAAAGAAGCCCTAAAGAGCTTTACAAAGCAACTCTGTCAGAAATCATCTCAAGCATCCATCTCTGAATGGCTCTTTCAGAACATCTTTTAAACAAAATCAAATCTAAACGACCTTCACCCAGAAAGAAAATTTCAACAACATTTTTAAGTGTCTCATCTTTACAGGCATCTACCCTTGATCCCTCCATCACAAAGTTTCTATAAATCATCCAGCCATCCATAGGACAAGGATTTGCTTGTGCCTCAATGTTTGTGTGGTCATATGCCACATAATGACATTTGGGTCAACAACAGACCACATGTATGACAGTGGTGCTATAAGGTCTTGGCATGTAGTGATGTCAGAGCTCATGGAGCTCGTGCAAGTGCACACTGCAATATTCACACAATGATGAAACTGCTAACGGTGAGGTTGGCTAAGGAAACATTTCTCAGGATGTGCTTCCACCCATTAAGCAATCATAGCTAGAACATATTGAGGACTCATTCCGCTTCACCTCACCTAAATCTCATGACTCAATGAGGTAGGCACTTTGATTATTTCCATTTCACAGGTAAAGACTGAGGCCCAGAAAGACTAAGTAACCTACCACAGTGCAAACAGCTGGTAAGGAATAGAGGCAGGCTTCAAGCTCAGCCCTGCATATCCACAACCACGACACAACTTCCCTGTTGGAGCCCCACTCTTGGGCAAGCCAACCCATGTGTGGGCTGTCCTGACAGGTAGAAACATTGGCCTCATACTATACCCACCTGTTCAGAATCGACCAAGCTGTTTTCCTTCCACTCCTGGAACCACTTAGAATCTATTTTTTCAGACCTGTGAGAAAAAAAGCTACTATTGGTAAGTGCTCCTGTTTTTCCTTTAGTGTTTACTTTTTCACAAAACACATGAACAGTTTCTCATTTTCTAGGAATCAACTCTCTGGAATTTTCAGAGACTGAGGGAAGGGATTCCTGGAATATGAAATTTTTTGGGCTAAAATGGGGACAGTCCTAACTAACCAGGCAACCATGCTTTTTCAGTTCATATTGATGGCATTACCTGACTGACATACAGACTATTTTTATACAAGACTGGGTCTAAAGGACAACTCAGACAGTTAAGATTTGCAGTGCCTGTGCAGTTCATCTCAGCTGCTTAAGGAAAAGGGGGAATTTTGGAGTTCATGGAAGGAAAAATGGACATGAGCTATCACATCTCGGTTTTCACCTGTTCTCACAGCACCCTCCTGTTTGGATGGAGAAAGCCTTCTTGCTTCCAAAGCCCAGTATCTTCAGAAGACACATCACCACCAAACCCAGGTACAACTGAGGGTGGCCCTTCTTCCAGCATCTGTGTCCTGGATACACAGTGCCATGAGAGCAGCAGTCACTCTTGAATAAATTCTTTCATTATGAAACTATCTCCCCTTCCTACTATGAGTCCTTAAACATCTAGAGTTATTTTTTCCCTTTCTTTTTTCCTTTGTCCTCCACACAATGTTCAATATGTATTGAATGAATAGCAGGTACCTCATTTGTGGCAGAAATTTCTCATTGCCAGTGAGTACCATTCATTATCTTTATCTTGGTCATGACCGTTTTCAATGTGCCAATGTGCCCATCTATGGAGAACCATTTCTTAGGCACTCATGCAGCTATGTGAGGCCATATGACCAGTATTTAGCCAAGGAGATTTAGTAGAAGTGCCACAGGGAACTTTTTTGGAAAGTTGTTGCAAGGAGCTGAGCCAGAAGGGAGGAGCAGCAGATTTTCCTGCTGCCTCGTTGGAAAGGAAACTTGATGTTGGACCTCCACAGACTTCTTCAATTCTGATTCATCTGGAGGGTGCAAGTCATTCAGTGAAGAAGGCAGATCAGCCAGATAAACAGTTGGCTCTCTGGGAAAAGTGCGAGGCTGCCAGGAAGCCCTGTATCGCTTGCTTTCCACATCTTTTATGTGAGAAATAAACTCTCCTGTTTAAATTACTGTTAGTTTCTTTCTTCCCCCACTTGGATTGTGTGTGCAATATATAGTCAACTTACTTTTAGTTGATAATCTGTTCTTCAAGTATAGAAATGCATGGTTATAATTAATTCGATGATATAAACCAGACAAACTTGTCTATTTAATTGTGACATTGGTTCTTCCCTATTACCCTTCCTTACAAAACTCTTTCCACTATCCATTCATGAAGACATAGGATCCAAACATCTTTAAGATCAAAGCCCCAAGAAAAATGTTATTGGGGGCCTGTAATGTGTTCCTTATTTAGAGAGGGACCTCGTGGCACAATGGTAGCATGTCTGACTTCAGAGAGCACAGGAAAGCTTCATTGGGAAGCAATGGGTGACCAGTGGGCCAGGAATGCTTCGTGGCAGACCGGATTCAATGTGATATCAGAAAAGTTTTCTGTTCCTTTTGTATTAAGTCTCTTTGTTTCTACAACAACACTTCTTCTTTCCAGATCTGGCTGATGTAAGAACTGAGTCTAGTCACCAGCCTGCAGGTTAAGCAGAGGATAGCTCCTGAGGAAAACTCACAGCACCTTGAGAGGAATCCTCCTCAGGTGAAGTTTTCATACAATGTTTATGGAGAGTGTTTCTCACTTTTAAAAAGAATGAGGGAGCTCTCTCATCCAGAAGGTTTAGAGACATCAAGGATTAAAGAGTCTTAAACTCACCCACCCAAATATCCCAGTCCAAGTCTTGTCTCACTCTTAGCTGTCATAGCCTAAGCTTTCGTGAAAGCTACCAGGAGCACATGTACTTTCCATTGAAATAATACATTTACATAATCAGACCTGAGGTTTTCCTTTCATCAAAGACTGCCCTGTGAGTGTAAAGATGACCCTTAGAAGCTGGTTTGAGACTTCTGGGTGTTAGAGTGACAATACACTAGCAATTAATTGCCCTTATCTTTTCTTTATTGTGTGTATTTAGTACAGGGTCTATAGTGTCTCACTACATAGATGAGGCTCATAGTAATTATCCTGTTTTCAGCCTCCCAAGTGCTGGGATTACAGGAGCACACCACCACAGCCAATCTCACTCACCATGTCAGTGTACCCTGGGGGGTGGTGCTGACACAGCATGCCAGGAAACAAACCCAGTGTCTGTGCTCTGCCTAAACAGGGGCTTTAATCTGCTGAGCTATCTGGCCCAGCATTTTCTCTTATCTTTTCATTTTTAAAGTTTCAAATTTCATCAAAAGCAGTCACTTTCTGTCACATTCCTCAAAACTAATATCACCTCCATACAGTCAAGTCCAGAAGCCAATTGAATATTCAAGCCTTGCGGGTCCCTTGTATCTCACTCAAATGTATGGTAAATGAAACTTTAGGGACAGTGATGCCATTTCTTGTGGAGAGTTATCATTATTGCACTTAACAAAACAAGAATTTTTCTTGCCTGCAGACTTGTGGGACAGTGCACTCACAAACTTTACTGACAGTCAGTTTCTTCGGGTCACTTCTACCAACAACTGCTTTATCTTGGATTCCCTAGAAAGCAAGGGTTGAGGTTCTGTTTAGTTGGATGACAATTATTCAAGGATAGTAAGGCAAAGACAGGGAGTCATCCAGTATAAACTGGGTCTCTCTTTTCAAGAAGAAGCAGTTGGTGGCTCATCAGAAGAGCAATCTCAGAAGCAGTTGTGTGGAGTTACTGCTTCAAGGAACTAAGGAATAAGGGCTTGCAGGGAGACTTCTCATCCTACATCTCAAAATACATCACAAGGGAATTACCACTTGAATATTCAACTAGTGTGTTTGTGGAAGGTTAAAGGCTTTTATCTGGGAAGCCAGTATTGGGATTGGCCTTTGGGTGGACAGTAGATTCAGTTCCCTGTAGGAGAGACTGTATTGAGACTGGGCTGAGAGAAGGCCGAGGTGACAGTATCAGGACTGTCCTTGGCCATAGGGCTTCAAACTTGTACAAACGACGTGAGTCAGAAGCCTCTTGGAGAAAGAGTTCAAGACCCCCTGAATGGCATAAAATGGGCCAGAACATCTGTGCACTAATTGTTTTCCTCATTTCTCTATCTCCTTTGTGCATATTATTGCTCTGTCCTTTCCCTGAAAGCCTACCCTTAAAGACTGGATTGCCCTGTTGGCCTTTCTCTGTCTTTTCTGGTTGGAGTTAGCCAATGAGAGACATCAATAAGAGATCAGGAAGAAGAGAGGATTTCTTCTTCTACTTGCCCCTTGGTGGACACTGATTTGAGCAGAGGCCGCATCCTCCTGTACCTGTCAAATGACCCCTTTTCCAAGCTTCCTACAACACCTTTATTCTTGTCCTTGCAGATCCAGGGTGATAACAGCTTGCTTCCACCACTGGTGCTTAGGTTCTTCCTATTCTTTAGTGGTATCCTTCCCTCACAGGAGCCTCTGCAGATTCCCTTAAATTCCCTTCAAGAGCCTGGCTGAGAGCTAATTTCTACTGGCTCCCTATTCTGTATCTTCCCATCATCTTGTACATTGTTCTATCAGTTCTTGTTTCAGTTTTTGTATACATATTCTTATTCAGTTATTCTAAATTATAAAATAATTTGACACATTTCCTGTAGTTCTATAAGTAATATTTTCTTATAAACTGAGATCTTTGTCTTACTTTTGCATATTGTGCACATTTCTGAAGGATATTCATGTCTCCTGTACTATATTTGCTTAGCAGTGTCACTCCTTTCCATCTGGCCTCTGCATGGGCTTCTCTTGGCAGATGTTCTACTTCCTCTGGCAGTGCGGGGATGATTTATCAACCCTTCTCTCACTAGATCCAAATCCAGTTAATTTTACTCTAAAGTTGCAGTGTGAGGAATGGGTATCTTGTTGTCTCTTGAAAACAGAGTACCTGCATGCATGTATACACCACACACACACACACACACACACACACACGCCTGCGCAGAGCCACAGTTGCTGGCTAGTTTTCATTAACTCTGAATCTGTCCTCTCCCTCCAGCTCTCTCTCACTTGCATTTTGTTTGTTTACCCCACTAGGCTGAGACACATACTGTAAGCCTTTGCAAAGATGCTTTTGGGGCTGTGACAGTTGTGCCTGAATCACAGAAGTGGATGCATTTGCGAGGACATGACTCAGTGTCCTTACAAAGATACCTGCAGCTGTATTTATTAGTTGGTAGAAGTTCTATTTTTTTTTTACTTGGCTATAACAAGTTCCTACAAACCCAGTGGCTTAAAATGATATGCAATTATAGACTCACAGTTCTGGAAGGCTAACAGTTCAAGACTGCATTCCCTCTAGAGGCTCCTGCAACTAATTGAATATTGTCCCCTCTCCCAAATTCATAGCAACCAGAAGGTCAGACCGTGGCCTTATGTGGAAATAAGATGTTGCAAGTACCATTAGTGAAAGTCAGATCCTATTGGGTTAAGGTGGGCTCCAAATGCAGTAACTATTAACAGAATAAAAGAGGAGATTAGAGAGACATAAGCAGATAAAGAAGACAGATATATGAAGTTTAAGGGTGGAAGTTGGGGCACAGCAGCTTCCAGCTGAGCAGTGTTGAAGATGAATGGCAACCGGCAGAAACCGAAGAGCCAAGAAAGATTCCTCTCTAGGTGCCGAGGGACCACATCCTGGAGGATTTAAGTGTCAAGCCTTCCAAGTTTTTGTGTTTGCTCACTTGCTTTGTGGAACTTTCTTACGACACTACTAATAAACAAATACAGGAAGAACTCGCTGATTTTCCTCTTCTAGCTTTCAGAGGCTGCACCCATTCCTCAGCCTGCTCCCTGACACCAGTCCAGTCCCTGCTTCCACTGTTCCATTTCTCTCTGGGTCTGACTTTCCTGACACTGTTTATAACCTTCTGGTTACCCTGGGTACATCTACATGAAGCCCCTCCTCCCCAAGATCCTTAATTAAATCACATCTGCAGTGTTCTCTTTTGCAATGTAAGGTAAGATACAGGTTTTTAGGATTACAATAAGGATGTATTTGAGAGGAGGGATTGAGAGGGAATTGTTCTATGTATTAAATTCGACTTTAGGTTGACTCCTTGAAGTACCCCAGTGGCCTATGGTAAACTAGGGAAAGAAAAGCAAAACCAAAAAGAAATTTCTTGGTTTTGAGGCAAGTACCAGAAGGCTCAGAGAGGTGGAGTTATTGTAGTTGAGTTACTATGCAAGCCTGAGAACCTAGCACATAACTGTATGTCCTGAGAGAGTTCAGGCAACATTTTCTTCAACAAAGGAGTGGACTTAGGCCTGCAGTGAGATAGCTCAGTTGTCTAAAGTATCTGCTTAGGCAAGCTTAGGGAAGAGCCTGGGGTTGGCGGCCCTGCCCACAGGGCAATGAAAGAGAGAGAGAGAGAGAGACAGAGAGAGACAGAGAGAGAGAGAGACAGAGAGACAGAGAGAGAGACAGACAGACAGACAGAAAGAGACAGAAAAAGACAGAAAGAGAGAGACAGAGACAGAGAGAGAGAGACAGAGAGAGAGAGAGGGAGGGAGGGAGGAAGGGAAGGAAGGAAGGAAGGAAGGAAGGAAGGAAGGAAGGAAGGAAGGAAGGAAGGAAGGAGTGCACTAGAGAAGGACATAGTAGAGCCTCAGCAGTAGCTGCCCTCCACAGCATGAGGCTGACACGGGGAGAGGCTGCCATGGGTCTGGGCTTACAGATATCAGCAGGGAGGGTGGGATGCCTGAAGCAGCACTTCACTGTCAAAGGAAAGGTAAACTTCATTATTTATTTGTTCCAGTGGCAGAGCTGATGATGATCAGATTGCTTTAACCCACAGTAATTCTTGGTTCTGGTTAGGAGATCATGGTGGTTTTTAAAAAAAAATTAAAAATCTTTTACTTATTTATTTGGTATGAAGTCTCACTATGCAGGTCAGACTCATAAAGATCCTCCTGTGTCAGCCTTCCTAGTTCTGGGATTACAGGCATGTGCACCATAACTGGTTTGGGGGCTTGAGGGCATGAGGTAGCAGGGATTGAACTCAGGTCCTTGTGCTTGTTAGGCAGGTGCTTATACTTCTAAGCTATCTTCCCAACCCCAGATCATGGTGGTTTTATAGGCAAGACAGACACATTACTTATTATGTATAATAACAAATAGTGTACCAGAAGTATGGCCTGCTACTTGTAATAAATAATTGAGAGTTGGCAAACAGAAGGCTAATGTTCAACCACTTCAATAGAAACCTGAGGTCTCCTTCAAGTTTCCAAACTTACTTATTGCTACAGTCTAATTGATTGAAGAGGAAACCAGGCTCCATTGAGGAAGGTCTCTGAAAAGCCAGCCTAAGTGCATGCTATGAATATTCACTGCGTACTTCCTCATAGAGGCCAAAAGCCATTGAGCAGAATAAGCATCCACTGAAGTAAGAGGAACACCAAAAGCTTTGGGAGCTGTGCAATTCAGAGCCTGAGGAAACTGAGATTATTTGGGGTCTCCATGATACCACACCCACAACATCACTATTGCCTGTTCCTACTATCATGGATGTGTCAGTTGGCTTTTCATTTCTATGAGGTAAATCAACCTGAAGGATGAAAGATTTACTTTTATTTGCAGTTTCTGAAGTTTCATGCCACCATCAGTTGCTATGTTGCTTTGGTCTGACAATGAAGTATATGGTGGAAGTAGGCACAGGGGAAGGTTGTTCACTTCATGGTGACCAGGAATTGAAAAGAGGGAGCTGAGATCTGAATGTGCTTTCCAAGACCACACCCTAATTACCTCCTTCCTCCAATTAGGTTCCATGCCTTAAAATTTCCACCATCCCCTAATATTGCCATCAGTGGAGACCAATTTTTCCAGATTGTAACAAAGCATATTGAGAAGTGATTAGAGGGTGAACCCTGGGTTAGTTCCATCTCACTGTTAGGTCAGTGGACTCATAAGGCCACAGTATGGTCATGCCACAAGTCTTGGAGATTCTCAAAGTTGTGAAAATTCTTGGTAACTGGGACACACAGTGTTATCTTGATCCATGGAGAGTTGTTAGTGTATAGTGGGCCAAAGATCTGGGGTGTTTCCTTTCCATGTAGTGACCAAGCAAATTCAATCACTTCTACCTATTTATCTTGGCCTTTATAAGTCTCTCTCTGTACTCTGTACACAATGCAAAGGGTTTCATACTAGTAATTAGGTAGATGCACAAGGCTTAGACAAACACTTACGACAGTCTTCCATGTTCAAGTCAACAACTTCTGTGGATAACACACTTCTATTGTGGACTGCTGATCTGTGTTGGATTGTTTCATTTAAAAAAAATATATACATACATATAAAATCGGCTATCCATGTTTTGAAAATCTGTAACATATATATTATTGTATGTTATCCTGTTTATGCCATTTTTCTATTTGTTTTTGCTTCTATTTTTTGCTCTTCAAGTTAAAATACAAATAAATAAATTTTTAAAAAGGTAGTCTTCCACAACAGCCATTCCACCTACAGAAGTTGTCTTGCACTCCTATAGTGTGTCAAATAAAAAAGATCAGTCATAGCAGTGAGGCTTTGTCCTATGACCCAGTTCTGATGAGTGACACATAAATAGAAGTCCTTGAGTAGAAAACACTGTCTAGAGAAAGTCATATGTCTTCTTCTCCTTCTTCCTGGCTAGAGCACAGATGTGGTGCTAGATAAAGGGAAATCACAATGAACCAGTAAAAATAAAGCTACCTATTAAAGCAGGCACAATAGCCACAAAGAAGGAAACAGGTCCCATGATGGCATCTTTGCTCCACTATACTGATTTCTGGACTTTGCACTAAGAAAAAAAATGAATCCCTTTCGTGCAGGATTTGCTGTGGTAGGATTACCATGAGCCATTTCTTACAGTGAAGCATTATACTAACAGAAGCAGTAAGAGTATCTGTAATTGCTCCAGTCTGACCCCTTTCAAGCTGCAACTTCTCTTTCCTTCTCTACCAGGTAAGAAAAAGCTTACTGAGCAAGTCCATATTCAAGTCTGCAATCACATCATAGTCAAGATATTGAAACTATTGCTCACTCGTTCACTGCATCTTTAGTTTCTTTCTATAGTGAGAAAAACTGAAGGCTCCTGTACTTGAAGAGGAAGGATGAAACTGAGCCCTTGCTTTCCTCACTCAGAGTGCACCACAAGTTCATCACCACGGTGTGAGCTGGTGGATTTTGGGAGAAAACACTGATGCCCACTTTACCAGGTTGGTTGTGATACTGAGTTTTAGAGGAAAAACCTGGCTCTCTGTGTGCCAGCAGACTGTCCAACCATCCTGAAAAGCCAATCAAAGGCATAAGTGGTGATGAAGGACAGAAAAGGAGCTTTATGAAGTGGCCATGTCTAGAAAAGGAAGAAGTCCTGGTGACCTGAGATCTGTTACCCAGAAGCTGACAATCTCTTTAAGTTTTTACAGAAAGGGTAATGAGGCCAAGGCTTTGAGGTTTACATAAAAGCTTGCAAAACACAGAATCTATAGGGTCTCACTGCACAGATTGGACTCTTAGTGATCCTCCTGTTTTCAGTCTGCTAAGTTCTGGGATTACAGGCACATGCCACCATGTCCAGTCTAAAAAGTTTTGAACTAATAGTGTTTAGACAAGATATCATGTCTGCATCGTATACTGTGAATAACTACTATGAAGACAACAATGTACAATGTATTAATTACTGTAACTGTCCTATTAACCTGTTTTGAAACTGTCTCATTGTTACTTGTTTCTCAATAAAATTAATATAAAAAAAGCTAATAAAGCACGTAGCATTTGTTAGGCCACAGTCTGGCTGATCATTATTTCAGGTTTGTTTCTGCAAAGTCCCGTAGGCTCCTGGGACATTACCCCTGTGGGGACACCCCAGGGCCCATCATAAGCTGGTTGCTTCTGCTTAGAGGGCTCAGTGTTTCACATAAGATAACTGGTCTCGCTTAGGCCATCTCATCACTGGTCATCTTTTTCATAAGCCTTGCTGCTGCTTGGGGAGTAATTTCCCATCACTCTCATAAGCTGTTTATTGATCAGACCTATTGTTCCTTGTGTCTAAGGTAACAGCAAGAGAGAAGTCACCAAAGGAACTCAGAAAGGGAAAAAATAATTCATGTTTGAGAGGAAAGATGGCATCAGAAGCAAAATGTAGTCACATCAGTGACCAGACATCCCCTCAGGAGAAGGCCTAAACTGACACAGGAAAAGGAGGAAGAGGCCATGGGCCCCGCGAGGAGCCAAGCAGTCTCTCCTCAGAGGGTCTGCTTCCTCAAGGGTAGAGTGTGGCCTATTCCTGTCTAGTGTAACACTGAGCAGTGCAAGATCCAGGCCAGGGCCATTGCAGGAAATTGATGAATAAATAAGAGAATTGTGGTGGGGAAAAATATCAGAAGACAGAAAGTGCCTTCACAGTAAAGTAAGCCTATTCCATGCTGGTTCCATGACCTCTTACAAAGAAAAGGTTTCTCACATAATTAGAAGTTTGGGGCTCACCCTTCTTTCCTTCATAAAATGGTTGTTAAAGTAAATGCATAGAAGGCAGGGATCAAACATTTGCCGCAGAAAGGACTTTCACTAGCATGACTCACAATCTCTCTGTCAGGACCCACAGAGAAACCCTATTTTAAAATAGATCATGTAGCCATAGGAAAGCAGGGGAACCTGGCTGAGGAGGGTGGTCTTCTTGGCTGACTCTGTGGGTTTCAGACTCTTGGAGACTCATGCATGGGAGGGTAACTGGAAGTCTCTCCTGCCTCAATATGGACTTCAGAATGGAAGCCTTGAGGAAGCGGAAGCTGCTCTTAGTGTCTACCTGGACGTGAGCCCTGCTTGCCTTCGTACACCACTTATGTGCTTGTGTGCTTAAACATGTGTGTTCTATATGCGTTAATCCTCAAGTCAAACAGGGTGATTACCTCATAGGTAGGGTCTGGAGAACAGGGAAATCACACCTTTTCTGAGCATCTACTCTATAGTCAGTTACCCACACTACCTCACTAGCCTTCTCTTCATTTGGCACAAGGGGGTGGGGGGTACTCTTGTTTTGTTTTCTGTACACAGGGTTGGAGCTGAGGGGCCTCTATCACTGAGCTGCATCCTCAGCCCTTTTTATATATTATTTTGAAACAATAGCTAGAATGATTAGTATCCTGCAGCATATGCCATTCACTTTGCCTTATCTGACTCAATTGATTTTACTTGTTGTACATTTCCTTTTGTATTTCTGCTTTTCGCTTGTTATACTAGGGAGACTATATGATATTTACACATGTGTGTCTGGTTTATTTCACTTATGAGTATATGTTCAAGTGGCATCCACTTCAGTATAAATGCTTC